>VZTT01068930.1:3856-16834 GCA_013400855.1 Buphagus erythrorhynchus
CCGATTCAGGATAACTCAAGATCTCCCTGATGGCTTCAGTCGCACAGCACTTGGTACTCTATACTAGATGTAATGACCCTGTAGCACCCTGGAGGCAGCACCAGAACAGAGAATTTAATATTTTCCTCACTGATCCTTAAAAACATTCTGTCCCTTTACTTTACTTTGCAGCCTGGGTTATTAATACTTCTGTTTCTGAGGACTATTAAAGAAAATAGTTGCATTGCAGGCAATTTCATTTTTTCCTTGTTTCAAAGTTTCAAAACTCATAAAACTCAGATTAATTTCAAATCCAGTCTCTGGAATGTTAGCCAAAAGAGTTCTTAGAAAAATTGCATAATAATTAAAATACGAAGATAGAGTTTGGTATGTGGCTTGTGTTGCTGAAAGTCATCTTCATGACCCTTTCAAAACACTGTAAGGGTAATGATGAATCATGTGACTAAATGCACAGAATGAACACTTAAACAGAATATTTTTGAGTCTATCTCATACTTACACATGATTTTAACTACTTTGCTATAAAAAAATTGGGTTTGATTTATAAAGCCAGCTGGATATATAATCTCTTCTTTTAATTGTTGGAACATGAAGAAGTCTGGAAAATAAATGGAAACACATTAAATACACTGTTCTCATAAAACTGGACAGGGTAATAAAATGGCAATACCAAATAGTTTTATAGACTTTTTTTTCAATGTAAAAAAAAATACTTTTATGAAAGTGGCAAACTGTAAATGATAACCTGTGAAGGAGAAAAGTAGATCAGATGGGTTCTGTCCACTAGAATTTGACTCAGAAGACAGCTGCTTTAAGGGTAGCATTTTGAACATGAGGCACAGGGATTACACTTATGGGGCACATAATCCACATCACAAAATGAGGTATATGGGATATAGTGGACAGACTTCTGAGCTGGTTTTATCTACAATGGTATACACACATAATATGTTCTGGACAGCACTGTTCAGAGATGCTCTCTGGGACAACAACACAGCAGGAGTACATCAGCATGATGCTGGGCTTGAGTTGGCAAGTCCTGACTCTCAGCAAGCCCAAGCAGTGCCAGCTCAGCACTGTTTTACCAGGATTGCCACTGCTCCACCCTGCAGCAATGCCCCATTCAATGCCACACTTACACTTTGGCAGTCATTTTCAAGGCTGACTCTTACTAAAGAGTGAGTTAATAAGCTGAGAAACTAGCTTAAAGTTTTCTAGATTATATAGTGAGTTATGTCAAATTAATGCAGCACTTCAAAATGGGTGACAAAGGATCAGCTGTAGTAGGTTCAGAGAGGTTGCCGGGTCCCAACAGGCACAAGAAGTGCTTGCAACCAGTGGAACCACAGAATTTCAGTTGTGGATGTGGTAAAATGTCTCTGTCTTTCCACCTTTCCTGCTAAAGGTGCCTGACAAGCCTGGAGAAGGGCCATAATGCATCTAACTAAGCATGCTGCTTGCAATTAGCAGGTAGCATCAGGGAAAGCACTCTTCCTTTCTGGAGATGTGGAAGATGTTTGAAGGAAATAACCTGTGGATGTTCTGTAGGCTTTCACAGCAAGGAAATTTCATGCTAGCATCCAAAGCAATTTTTCACTTGAAAGAGATAAAGAAATTCAGTTTTCATACTCCCTGCCTATTAAACTCTTCCTACAATTTTCTATATAATAAACCCCCCTTCTCTCTTAGAAAAGCAGAAGGCAAAAAGATCCATTTGGGACACAATTGAAATGGAGAGAGGGAAAGGAGTCACAGACTGTAACTTTAGTCAAAGCAGTTGGACTGAGGCCCACTGAAGCAGATGTGCCACTGGGCTGTCAGAGAGCAGCCACAGAACCAAATGACTGATCTTGCTCTTCCTCTGAGCCTCTAAACCAGGTCACAAGCATTTTCCTGGTTTGTCTCAGAGGAAGTTGGCATTAAATTATTCTCTGCAATGATTTCAACTTCGTTCTCACAGATATAGTAAAGTAAAATATTCTATTCTCATATTCAGTGTATTTTTCCTCTGTCTTTTCCTAGACCTAATTTTATTGTGCAGTGTTCTCCAAGTTTAAACTTTCAGGATACACTTCTAGACACAAAAGATTTTCCAGTACCAAAATCTCTTTCTCAAAATTTAAGCATTAGACAGTCAGGCTTCTAAGCCAAATTCTGTCATGCAACTCACTTCAGTGCTTCTCCTTAAGTAAATTTTGTTTAATTCAGACACTTGTCATGATGATGAACCACTGAGTAACAGTTAAATCTGCAGTCTACAGATGTTATTTGCAGAAAAAAGAAGCAGAAAGTATAATGTCAAAAATATAGACAAAGATCTGGAATGAGTACTTGTTCTGTTCATTACTTTCACAAGACTCCTACACAATAAATTCTTGTTAGGTGTGAAGAAGTCATCTTTAGCATATGTCATTCAATAGCCTTTAAGAATTGCCTGATAATCAGGAAATGTAGAAATTGGAAGCTAATGTCATCTATTTTAACACAGCAAACTAACAACTTGACTTACAATGGGATTAACAGAAACTGCTATGTCCAGAGGAATCAGAGAGGACCAGACCAGCCTCACTAGCCACAATTATCCATCGAGGAACAGTAACAGAGCAGTAACCAAGCACTACTGATCTCACCTCACATAAATCCTGCAGGAAATATGAAGATATCTTTCCACTGCCATTCCCTGCAGAGCAGTCAGTACACAGAATGAATGGCCAATGGAAATCAGTTACAGAAAATGCAAACAAACCAGAAGCTGATACCAAAGAGAGAAGTAGCAGCAGGCACATTCAGTTTGCATTGTGGGGAGGCTGGTGACAGTCACCAACACCTGAGCCAACACTTGGGGCACTTGACTCTTAAGCATTTGAAATGTTGATATTCACGTGTTTCTAATACTTTCAAGAAGGACAATTTAGTGTTTGGGAGACTTGTACGTTATTAATATGAAACTAGTGATTTTTTAAATTAAGTAATTGAGTAGGTTTGTGGAACAGAAAGGAATGAGAGGAAAGGGGAATGTTGTGAACCATGCTGATACACTTTAGTAAATGTGGATGATAATAAAACTAAGCTTCCCTTTATAAAAAACCATACCATTTGTTTTCATATTTGCAGACATTTAGAAATACAGGCTGACTAAAATCAGCCTAAGTGTTGTGGAACACCAAAAGAAGAATTTAAATCACTAATGGATTAGCTAGACAGGACTATTTTTCTGCTCAGAGAAAAGACCTAATTTTTTTCTAGCTGGCCATCTGACCTTTGAAAATTCCTCTTGATGAATTGCATAAAAGTATTTTAACTGGTCTCTGGAAAACAAGCTAGAGTCTCAATGCACTTTTTGCTAAGTACCTATCTGAAATGAAGTGAACTGACAAAGGCTGTCCTGGTCCCTGCTCTTATAAACCCTTGAGTTTATGCTGAGTATTTTTTACTCAATCAATTTCATTTTCTTTGTGACTATGAGATAGTGTGAGTCACTATTAATAATTCCTAAAGTTAATTCTGTTCAGAACATCTTTGTTCTTGCAAAGAATAAACTTGGTAGTCATACACAAGGGAATGTGTCCCAAAGGCTTTATACCTCTGGTACTGAAAAGAAAATTCAGGTTAAAATAAAATATTTTCAAATCAAATAGTCTGGAGTTATGCATGATATAAGGGGGTTTTGTTTATTGATTAGACTTGTGCAAAAGGAAGTCCTCAAGTTATTAGGGAGTTGGGAGGTTGCCATGTGGCTGATCTGTTAAGTTCACCAGCCCTTGCCCCTCTCCTCAGTCCATGGTCTACCCTTGTAAATATCTGAGACATTTGGTACATATATGGTCTCACTTCTTCTGCTTTTCTGATCCTCTTCTTTCCAGCTACTGCTTCAATAACAGTACTGCAGTATTTAAAAGTTTCTGGAATTCATTGCTATTGTACAGCCCATACTCATACAAATTAGTAGGTGTTTTTGTGCTGGGATGTCAAATACTGTATGTTCTCAGAGCATGCATAATATTGACAGAGAAGACACATTACACACAGAAAACAGTTCTGGCTGTTTTTTTGGGCAGAAGCAGCAACGTCCTCTGTAACAGCAGAGTATAAGGAAGCAAGAATGTTGTGCTCAGTTCCTATCTTCAGGCTGAGGAGGTCAAATCCACACCACTTGGCAGGAGAAAGCTTCTGTGCTCAGAGAAGGAGCCATCCCTCTCTGTGGCTGAAGAAAAAGGAAATCCAGCACAAGAAAGCAGAGGAGCAGGTACACAGGAAGTGCAATAGGATTAAAAGCATTTGTAAGTGCAGTTCTGGGCAGAGGAGGAGACCTCCAGGGTTCTGCTGTGAGCTGTGCTTCTGGAACCTCTGCACAGCTCAGGTGAAACGTGGTGCTGGCTGGTACTGAGCCCTGCACCATGAGCGTGCTCTGAGCAGCAGGAGCAGTGTCTCCATGCTTTGTCTTGCACATTCTGACACTCTGCAGGGTGGGAACCCACAGTGACATCACACAGGCAGGTAATGGCTCACACTCAAAGCCTGGCATCTCCAGCACTGCTCAGAGAGAAGAACAAGAGTCTTGTTCCCCCATGCACACCTGGAAAATTAAACTGTCTCCTTACTAGGGAAAGCAGTTGAGAAACTTCATTAAGAAATAACAAAAGAAGACTTCCTTTTGCTATCCTTTCCTTGCTTCCATAACCCATAAATGTTTTGACATAAGCAAGTATCCAGTTATTTCTAGGAGCAATTATTTCTAAGGACAGAGATCTCTCACAGGACAGCTGTATCGATCACCTCTGTTCTGAGAAAGGAAAGGGTTTCAGACATTGCTGTATCCATGTTTCCTGTCTTGAAAGCTCTAGAAGTTGTTGGATGTTACTTTAGGTGCCTTTCACTTCTCCTGGGCATTCACAAGGGCCATGCTGAGGTTCAAGCACTGCAGAGGGTGTGACCATCACCAGCTCTGCCCCAGGAAGCCTTGCTGTGCAGAGGACAGGCAGGGCCAGGCTCTGTGTGTGTCCCTGCCATGGCAGGCACCAGCCCTCACCAGTAAGGGGAGGGAAGGACACAGCTGAGGCATTTTCTTCTTCCATTTTTTTACAAAGAAGGGGGGAAATATGTGCAGGGGCAGGGAGTGTGAAGAAGGAGAAATAGTTTAAGGAATATGATTGAGCTGGGGAGGCACACGTGGGAACAAGATTAGAGGAGATACCAGCAAGAGCAGCCTGATTTCCCTAAGTCAGCTCAAACCCCTCTGCTTTTTCACAAAGCAGAAAAAAATCAGTTTCAGGAGACCCAGACAAGAGGGGATTTGGTGTTGAAAAAAGCAAAATACAAATCCTTCATTTATAATAATAAAATTAAAAATAAAGGTAGATTTTTGTCTAAATAATATGGACCTCTTTATTAGTTAATAGAAGAACAGATTGAATTGAAGATCTATTGAAGCAGCATTAGCCTGGTGCATAACCCATTCTTACAATATTGTTAATGTTGGATTTCAGTTAGATTAACACATTCACTCCCAGATAAATAAAGTATTTTATTGACTGGGTTATGTCCCTGATATTTAAAAACACACAAACAAACAAACAAACAAACAAAAACAAAACACAAAAAAAACCATCAGAGCTTTATTTTTCTTTGATTTTTCCCTTGCCAAGAATCCACAACCAGAGTGCTAAGAGGCAAGCAATGTCCTACCTTGTAAGCTGGATGTAAACAAAAAAGTAATCAGATTTATCTATCTTTCAAAGTATGTGCTGTATAATGAACATGTTTGAAATGAAACCTATTATTGCTTCAGAAACAGAGATGTTTACATCACCTTATTGTTCCAAGTATTGCAGAGTACACAAGGCAATCACATGAAATTGGTATAAATCAAACATCCTGAACTGCCTGGAGCCTAAATTGAGAAAATGGAAAACACAACCAAAGACCTATAAAATGTTAATGTTTTCTTGAACAGCATGCTGAATTTATATGGTATTCTTCAGTTTTAATTTCAAAACTTATTAAATCTTTCTTTCCTATTGGCTGACTATTATTATCCCAGCTCCAAATACATACAAGATGACTTAACATTTGCCTTTGAAATTTAATGGTGTATTCCTATGGGCTGAAATGTATCAAATATTTATGTGTGTGGTGTTTATAGCTAGGTGTTAATACTAACGTGGTAAGGGTGGAGCATGGATATAATTCATAAATTTAAAGTCATCTGTACCGAAGAGAAATATATTTTTTTTTTCTGTCAGGCAGAACTTCATGTTTATTTCAAATAATCAATTTCCTGCCACTGTTTATTTTTATACAAAAAGAATGAGCCATTGTTATTAAATATCTGATCTAATAAGAGGAATATTAGAAAACCTTTATTCAGTAATTGATTCTTCTGTTACAGCTTAAATTCTATTGGTTGTTTCATTTAAAGATTAAAATCAGAATTTTCCCAATTATTCTTGAATACTATTTTGCCACCTGAATATACAACACAATTAGAACACAAAATTGACAGGATGGTGGCCAGACATAGGGTTTTGAGGAATGGGTAAAAGGAAATAGCATATAAGCAGGCACATCCTACAGATGTTTCATCTGATTTATTTAAGTGAGGACAGATTTAGGGTTTGTGACATTATCAGTCAGTCCTAATCTGGCCAAGAAACGTGTCTTTCCTGTTTAATACGTTTTGTGGAATATCACAAGGAAAACTGAACACTCTGTTGTGTCCAGATTGGGAAACTCTTTCAAACTCTTGCTTCCAAGGAGTATTAGATGTCATCACTGTTACTGTACTTCAAGACATACTCTAAATTATGTGTAATGAGTTGAGAATGAAATAGTTTCACCACAGCTGGTATCTTGTAGAGCTTTGAACATCCATTGATTTCATTTGCAGATTTAGTTGCATCCCTTGCACAGGACTGAATAACATAGTTAATTTCTTTTGGAAAATCTGAGTTTTAGAACGTAAAAGCATTAAGTCACATGCTCTCTACCAATATATCAAGATTAGTGTACATTGTCATTTCCTGCATTAAATGGGCACAGAAATCCATTCCTGAGAGGACAGTGACTCCAGTTTTCAGCATCAAGGAGCTTGATTATCAGAGCATATGCTGTAATGTAAAAAAATCTCTAAGGAGAGTCAGTAGATTTTTGTACTGTAATCTGATTGAACATTATATCATTTCTATGGATTCCAGATACTATTTAGAGATCATGGATGGGAAAACCAGTTTCATTTAGGAAGTGATAAAATTGTTTTATTACATTATCTTTTGTTAACTATTAAACTTTATTCAAGGTACCATAAAGATACCATTGTTCCTCAGCTATTTGCAATTTATAGTGGCTGTGCCTGCAGAATACACTAGAGTGGGAAATATTATTTGAAGTAAAGTATGGATTAAGTCCATGCATAAATGGGAACTAATCCTGATTGCTGCTTAGTGTGTCTCTCTCAACACTCCTATAGAGGCAGTATTTGATAATATAGTTCCAAAAATGAACTTGGTTCCTTGAAGATAACTTGAGAATCTTTTAGTCATTTACAATCCAGTCTGTGAGCAATGTAATCTCAAAGTTCCCAAATCTTTTTCCATAGTGGCAGACCTACACCTTGTTGTGATCCACACAGATGAGACATTTCCAGAGTGTTCTTAGCTAACTCATCCTCCAGGAACCTCCCAAAGTGAATCTGCCATACTGCACCAAATCCCACGAGATTCTGTTTCTTCCCCTCAAAAACTAATCTTGGTCACAAAGGAGTCCTTTTGTTCAGTGAGTGACTGTATAAAACACAGATGTGGCAGAACTCTTTCATTCCCTCATGTTCACAGCTAAGCAAAACACACACTCCTGTTTTCCTGCTAAACTACATTAACACATCCTCAGCTCCCCTCTGCTGAAAGTATTGAACTTTGAAAAGCAAAATTAAATTAAAAAAAAAAACAAAACAAAAGCCCCAAAACAAAATAATCCCTCAAAAAAAAACAAAAACCAAAAAAAAACAAACAAAAAACCCCAAAACAAAGAAACAAAAGAAAAAAACTCCAAAAAAAATATACATTGTTTCAGAGCAATATGGCTTTCTCATGGCTAAGGTTTCTTTCATGTGGAAAGGTACCCTAACTTTCAGTTTCTGATTTAGAAAACAGTGAGAAAAGTGGCTACTGTTTTTATTAATAATAGTTCTGCATTTTCTCTGTTTGCATAATTATTGTTGTAAATCTTGTCTTCAAATAATTTGTCCACAAGTGAGAGCTGTATGCTGTGAGATATATAATAATATATAATAGCAACCCAAGTCTTGATTACAGTAAATTGTTTTTAATTTATGGAGATGTGTGTATGTTTGGATTGGAGATTACATATCCCAAGCTTAAATATCCCAATACCCAAACTGAATGTTTGAAATCATGTATGTTAACTCAATATAAGTAGTTTCTGCCTTACAATATTGTTTTGTTCTATACTGATAAGCCTTTTGTTTTTGACATCCAAATGGACACGGACCATGTTCCTTTTGACCCCTAAGCCCTGACAGAGAGATGGGTCCACAAGGCTCTTTCCATCACCTAGATGAATCTGAAAGGGGTCTGGTATTTCTTTGGTTCATTTGATTTCCTTACAAAGAATACACATAATATCTTCATTCCCAAATCAAGGCTGGTTTCTCCCTATGGAGCTTTCTAAAGGTTAGAAATCTCAGGCTTTCCCTGGACTCTGTGCAAAAACCTATGAGGAATACCTAATTTTTCACACAGATATTGCAATCAGTGCTTTACCCAGCCCTGCTTTTACAATTGCCTCCTGCAATATCTGTCACTGTCACACAGCTTTATACATGAAGACCACTTCAAGAGTATCCCTTTTTCTCTCAGTTTAATTCTCACTAAGTCCTTTCTACATGGCTTAGGCTGGGATCACTATTGCTTATTCTAGCTATCATGAAATAGAGAAGAATTTTACTCTCTTTAGAAGGCAATTAGCTCAGCATATATGTTGTGTATGGGGAAAAACTTCATTAATAGAGACCATCATCTGGGAAAAGTAATTGAGTTGAGCCAGGGAGGGTAGAATCACAAGGTTCAGAGGCCAGAGACAAAGCTTAAGCTGGTTTTGATACTATTTGTTTCCTATGAATTGCCCAGCTTGCTACTTTTAGAATTGAACGGGGTAGATAAGAGGATATATAGTGTTTAAAATTATTTGAGTGAGTTTTGCAATAGGATTTGTCAGTCTTCTTACAAGGGCAGTGATTCTCTTTTATATTAANTTTTCAGTCTTCTTACAAGGGCAGTGATTCTCTTTTATATTAAGTAGCAGAAACCAAAGCAAAAAAAAAAAGAAAAAAAAAAGAAAGCCAATTACACTGACTGTCATGCTGACATTTGTTTTAATTTAATCCTAATAGTTTTCTCTTATGAAGGTCAGAATATGTCATTATAAACTGACACAAAAATACTATTTTTTCTAAAATTTGCAGATTTTTCTGGACAAAAGAAGATTTACAGTGCTGGCATGTTGGTTTAGATTTAATTGTTTATAACAATTATTTGAAATTAATAGTTTTACTCTACCTATGTAATACAGATATTCAATGAAACAAAGGAAAAGATGTAAATCCTAATAGAAAGGTTCACGAGACAAAAGTAACTGATTGTTATTTGAGTGCAACACCACCCAGAGTTATGCATTAATGGACAGCAGTGGGCATTTGCTAAACTGTTTGCAGTATCTGTATCTGTGTTTGAGGAAGTTACAGTCACTTACATCAAGGTGTCCTACTCTGAGCTTGAAATCTTAAACTTTAAGAAGCGGAAGAAAGGGAAAGAGACAAACACATCCTGGCTTAAGCTGATTCTTTCTGGAGTACCCAGCTCCAGCCCTCTAAGTCACAAGTGGCAAAGCTGTGGACCAGGCAAACACACACTAAAATCTTGCAGGCAAGTTTCTATCAAAACCACTGATGAGCCAAACCACAGACATGCTTCCATTTCAGGTTCCATGCCTTGAAAGTTGCAACAAATGCTTTCAATTGCTTCTTGAAATTTAGAAGTGCTAATCTTTTCTGGCCTTCTTTTGTCCACCTGGCCATCAATTATCTTTTGTTTTGTTCTCATTGGAAGCACTTTGGATTTTGAGAATAATTTTCTGTGCAGAAAAATCTACTGTTGCTGTAGTGACCAAAATTATTCCTCATCAGTGGGCCTATTTCAAAGTTATATATTTTTTTTTTTTTAGTTAACAAACTCTTTAGCATGGGGGAATAAAAGCAGCATTAGAGCCCAAAAAAATATGTCTACCTCTCTTCCCCATTTTCTCCAAAATATCTCCATTTTTCTCTCCTCCACATCCAGAAACAATGCAAGTGATTTAGGAACAGGTGAAGACACTCAGCAGATCTTTCAACAAGAAAACACTGGATAAAGGATCAGGATGGGCTGTAAAATATACAGCAAGTAATAGGTGACTGTCCTTGGCTTATTTTACTCATTTTTAAGGAAATGTCAATGAGCCTGGCCACAAAATTCCCTTACTCTGTTCAGTGTTGGGAAGGTCAGGAGTGACATTCAAGAGAAGAGCCAGCTATTACAGCTTGGAGAAAGCTGATAAGGATTTTGCATTTTAGTAGTTTGCTCCCATGTGAGTTTCATTACCTCAGAAGTCATCCCTACTGCACCATTAAGTTTGTCTGGAAAGCACTGTACATTGGCAACACAGCGGCTCATCTTGGGTATTTTCCCCATTTATTTTTTTATGCAGGTATTTTTGGTGTTAATTTAGGATTTGGATGCTCAGAGGTAGGCAAAAATTGAGTATTTGTGATAATATATAGGAAGAATACTGGAAAACCTATCCAACAAATTCACTACAGAATGGTTCAGACAATTGCAGTAATGAAGGAGCAGGAAGCTCAGAATTTCCTAAATTAATGCAGGTGTCCCCAGCCCTAAGGGATGTTTTCAGATTTAGACAATAGATCATGTATCAATTTTCTATATCTACATATCCAACACTCTGCAGAAAAGTGAAGACATGAAGATCAAGAAGCAGCATTGCATTCTCCAGTTTATGTACTAAAGCTGAGAAATGGGTGTTAAACCTACAAAGTTTCCTAGGAAAATCTATAGATAAGGCACATATCCAATCAAACAAATGAGGCAAGGTTGACAGAAATTCCGGATGGCACCATGTCCTTCTCAAAAACTGTTTCAACACATTTTGAAACAAAAAATGTGAGCCAAAAAAGTAAGTTCCGATCTGGTATTTTTCTGCACTTCTGCAGAAGAACTGCTTGCCAAAGGAACAAGTTCTATTCTGCTTGATCTAAGGCACATTAACAACCCAGCACACTTTACACTCTCCCTGTCCCTCCTCTTGCTCAATTAGACATCTATGGTAACATGGTACATGAAGACTGTCAAAGATGCAAAAACAATATCAGCAAACACAACCCAGAGCACACAGTTCCCACAGAGAATTAGAGTTCTCAGTAAGCAACCAGATCTGCCAAAGCAGCTTCCCATTCATGCCTGCAAAAAACCCACATCACCAAGCACATAAATAACTTGATTATACCAAATCAGCTATTCCACTGCACTTTGAAATCTGGAGTTCCATTGACAAGAAAAACACTTCCTTGCTTGCCTGGTTTTTCCCTGTTCATTCCCACACCTCTTGTGCTGTGTGATGCTTGTTTTCCCTTCAGAATTCTATCTGCCCCTTCATACAGGTCTTTGATTTGCCATCTGTGAGGTTATTACCTGAAAGGATGCTGTACATGCTGCTCTTCATTGAGAAGACTCTTATCAGGGGCACTGCAGCTAACACTGGACACATTTCCAAGGCATGCTGGTGACTCTTCCAACCTGTGCTTTCTCACTCAAATTCCATTTTGCAGCTCCAGTGCCCAAAGTATCCTGACTCTAGTTATCCAGCACTTCCTATCCTACTGGTAAACATCTGCTCTCTTTGGATCACTTTGGAGTGACCTCTGACTCTTTCACTCCTTGGTGAATTGACTGAAAATGGGGGTGTAGCTATCCTCTCCTCTTGTGACAGACACTGCTGTGGATAACGTCTGTGAGTACATGGAAGGAGATCTGCAGCAGTGAGCAGAACCAGAGTGGATGGGATGGGGAAACATTCCTCAGTGTTCCAAAGCTAATCAAGCTTTTCTGAAACTCTGGGATATCCACCAGCTTTGTGATGTGAGTCTCTGGAGACTCAGAGAGAAGGGGAACATCTCTCACTGAATTAAGGTAGCCAAATCCCTAACCTATCATGGAAGTACACAACTAAATGTATGGGTCTTCATCATTCCTAATATGTTATAGAGACTGTGCTTTAACATGCAAACCACTGATTTACTGTCCTTCAAACTCACTTCAAATTTTTCATCACTGTATGAAAGTTTGTACTGTGATTTTCTGGCTTAAAAAATAAGCATACTGATGCACAAAGCAATGAAAAATCACATTTCAGATATGTGCTCTGTTACATGCCATGTTCAGCATATTATCCAAAAGGCAGGTAACCTTCTTGTTTTTACAAATACCAAATCAGCTACATAAAAAAAAAAGCTATTTTTTTTTGGTTTGTTTCCAGTCCTCAATACACAAGAAAAAAGAGTTGAAACAGAGTAAAAAACAAAGACAGGAATTGATGAATTGGGTCACTGCAATTTGAGATTTATAAACTGGTGTGATGTTTCAAATGCAGCCACCTTGTTACAGAGACTCTAATTTAGACTTCTGTCAACACATTCAGACATCACAAGGAAGGGAGAGCAGGGCCTTATCAGATCTCAGATTTGTTGTTTTATTCAGAAATATACAAAGAATTGTCAAATATAATGTGTGGTGCATATTCCATTCTGTAAAAGAGACATATTCAGCAATAAATTCTGTTAGGGACTAAATAATGATAGAAAGCATATGAAAAGCTTTTGACCTTTATGACTAAAAAAATCCAATGACAGAT
>VZTT01068934.1:0-18873 GCA_013400855.1 Buphagus erythrorhynchus
AATCCAAACCTCCCCTGGTGCTACTAGAGACCCTTTTCTCTCGTCCTGTCCCTTGTTCCCTGGGAGCAGAGCCTGACCTCCACCTGCCTGCACCCTCGTGTCAGGGAGGTGTGTGGAGCGAGAAGGTCCTCCCTGAGCCCCCTTTTCTGCAGGAAAAGAAGCTCCCTCAGCCACTCCTCATCAGACTATCAGATTTGTGCACCAGATCCTTTCCAACTCTGCTGCCTTTCTCTGTACATGTTCCTGTACAGCACCTGTCTAGTGCCTGTGCCCTGAAACTGCACCCCTAATTTAGACAGGAGTGGAAGTGCTTTGCACAAGGGCTCTAACTCTACTCAGTGTACTTCACCACCTCTACAGACACCCCACATCACCCAAGGGGCAGCCTAGGATATTTTGCACATCAGATGCTATGGTGGGAGGCCCCAGGGTATACAGAAACAGAGTGGGCTCCCACCCACCACCAATCCTGAGATTTGTTGCTGTGATGCTGTTTTATTTTGCCTGCAGGAGCCCAAAAAAGCAGAGGGGAGATAGAAATGAAGGAGGTGCAGGCACCAAAGCAGAGAAGAATAGAGCTGAGGTCAACTGAACATCATCCAGAATATGAGATTTGACAGTCCTGGCTTTAGCAAGATGATCCAGTCTCAGGAGGCAGCCATAGGCATCCTCATTTTTCATCTTGCATAGGGGAAGCCAAAGTAAGAAGTGAAATGGCTGGTCCAAGCCAAAAATAGAACCTGAAGCACCTGACTTCAACGCCTCTGCTTCAACTGCTAGTTCACTGTGTTTCCCTGACATTTTCCTACATCCAAGCTCAAGTCATTGCTTTGTGGTTCTGTATACAAGAATTTTTGTCTCCTCTCTCATCTATAGTTGCCTAGGGAGACAGTATGGTGCCAGGAGAAGAGCAAGATGAGAAGGTGGCTATTGAATCAGGCTTGGACTCCAACAGGACTTCTTGCTTCTCCATCCAGCTCCACACCTGATTTGCCAGCTCAGTCAGTCCCTATCCTTAGGTCCAAGACTCCTTCCTTATCCAAATGGTGGTAGAGCAATGATGGTGACCTCCCTTTGTGAGACTGACAAGAAGCATTACATGCAGACATGCATTTAGTAAGGAGAAGTGTAAATTTAAAGCAGTTCTGTAAAGAAAAATCCTCTTTCATATTTTCAGGCACTTCAGGGTAGGATTTCAAGTCAGGAATTGCTTAGAAGTTAAACCTCATTTTTGATCAATTGTATAATTTTATGCTTAATCTTATATACATTAATTTGTTCTTAGTACAAATAACTTCCACATAAAAGTTTAAATTACAGTCCCATGTCTACATGGTGAAGAAGGTCAGCAGGTCTGGGAGGACAATCAAGCCCACTGGCTTCAATACAATGAAGCTAGAGAAAAGTTCACAGCTCTTGTAGTTATTTCCTTGAATCATTTGGACAAATCTGCCTCTCTGACTAAACTTTCTCAGGGGAATTTCCAGGGAGAGCAAGAAAAATCATCCAGGGACAGAGCTCTGGCAGTGATGTGGCTGAAATGCCTGTAGACTTGAATTTGTGTCTTCTATCAAGTGCTCTCCCACAAAGCTGTCTCTCAGCTTTTGTTGTACCTGCTTGTCACAAAGCTTCAGGATGACTATAAATGTTGAAATGCCATCATCCCAAAGACACTACTATTTCCCAACAGCCATTTATTTATTCACAGGGGCTTGTGTTCAGGCAAAGAACCCTGCACTGATCTCCCAGACGTGGGAGAGCACAGGAGACACTGAAGTTTCAGCCTATGAAGATGTGAGGACTTGTTAATTTTAGACAGGTGAGCAGAATAATGACTTTAATTAAACCATTATATGTAGAGAGCTGGTATGTGATCTCTGACATCTCTGGGCTATCATATTTGCCTGATAATACTCTCTACTACCCTCTTGTTTTCTGTGATATCATATATATCTTGTTTTGAAAAGTGGCTTCTCACAGATAGGCAAAACTGTCTCCACTTGATGGATCCATTACTGTGATTTGATGAGTATTTGCATTAGCTGTTGGGATCCCTAAAAAACTTCACTGCTGTTTTCTTTTAAATTATTCTGACAAACAGAAGCATTACACCGACAATGTAATGTAAACACCAAGGGAATACTCATGCCTGCATCTAGAGAAACAAAAAAGGCAAACATTTTGTGTTTTGCTGTTATCTATATTGTTTAAATAAACACAGCCAAAATGTTCAAGTACCTTTCTATTTTATTCACCAGCATCAGGAGATAAAGCACCTCTCTGCAAAGAGCTGATGAGACACTCAACTTGTCATATACCAGTAAGTTACCCACCCTAATGCCCCAATCCTTCACTTGTTCCCCAAAAGCAGCAACCTTTTAAAGATGACAGTTCACATAAAGGCCACGTGAAGGGGTGACATCAAGACCCCAGATGCCAACAAGGGTTTCAGAGATGAATCCCTTCATTCTTTTCCTTACCACAGGCCTAGAAATCCCTGCCTATGTACTGTGGGAACTGAGTGGTGGCAGAAACTATATTTGAAAATATTGCACAACTTCATTACTGTTAACTTTCAGTTATGTGATTTCCAATGCCTCAAAGGTGCAGCTCCAATGACAGTGTAAGCTCCTACTGTTCATTCAGGCTGACACTATAAAGAGCCTTCTGCATCTGGGGGCAGAACACAAAATTCCAGCATTGGTGGGAGGAATAAGATTAAAGCAGTGATCTAAAAAAAAGCTGTTTTTTTCCTTTGATTACACAGCTGCTGAAAAACCTTCTTATCTTGAGGATCAGTGGCTGCTTTAGGCCTTACTCATTCTAGGCCAAGACTAAAGTTCAGAAACTTCTTATAAACAGTCTTTAAATTAAAATTAAGGTCTTGCATGGTTGCAATGACTCAGCCAAGTGGCGACGTTTTCAGGCATTTGTTATCTGACCCAGAGCCATCACAAAGCCTCTAATATCCAGCAGATTCTGTTCTATCTAGATAGGTGAGAGAAACCTCTCATCTTCAGACATTTATATGCAAGCCAACTGTCTAGGCTTTCTATATAATGAGTGCAGAGGAACAGGCACTGGGTAGAATTCCCCTCATCGTACTGCAGACACCTAAAATGGATGAATTGCTCTCTAACGATGCTCCCTTCCATCCATTAATTAAAGAGATATCTGAGAACCAGGCAAATGAGATGTTTAAAGTTAAGTGATGAGAATCCCATTCATCTTCCTTCCAGAAACACTCAGCACGGCTCATGGTGCTTATTTGGGTGCACATAGCTCAGACATGTGTGTTGGGTACACTCCTGTCTGAAGGCCTCACTTTGTTCTGTTTCACTGGAAGAAATGAGACTGTTGGCCAGGATTCAACATGGGCAAGATCTGGCTCCAGGACCCTTTAGGGGAGCACACGTGGCTTGTGCAGTGTGCTGGAAAGTGCTTTGTGAAAGGATTTCTACCAGCTGACTTCTGTGAGTGAAAAAAACTGTTTTAACATAAAAGGAAGTGTGGGTAGAAATATGTTGAAGGATCATGGCAGTTTGCATTAATTATGAAGATCAAGAGGAGCTCTTACTGCTTTTTTAGTGTATTTCCTATACTGAAATCAGTGCATTAGCTGTTAGTTAAACTCCAACCACCAGTATAATTTAATCATTAGCACAGTCTAGTTCCTGTTGTTCTACATTTTAAAAGTAAATTACCTTGCTGAAGTAGCAATGATTCCAAGGAATGTGGGACAGCACTCCACACAAATATAAAACAGTAAGATGGGTCACGCTGCACGATTGAAGAAACAGTGTCATTTTCATCATAAAGAATGTTTCCTGCCCATAAGCCCAAAGGCAAGTGGATGTTCAGAGAAATTCAGCACCCATTAAGTGGAGGCCTTCTGAAATTCTGTCCTCTGATCCCATGTTTGCCCAAATGCCCTATGCAATTTTCACACTGGCAGTGGAGACCTTAGAATAGCTCATTTATCAAGTCAGTAGATTATCGTCAGTCTTTTGTTTGAAGATGAAGCTCCTTTTTACAGATGAAGTAAATGAGTCATAGAGAGAAGAAATCTCTGTGAACATATCTGTTCATTCAGCTGAAACAGAAATATGTTGGTCGACATCTGCATTTCAGAGTCAAACATCTACAAGTAAGCATGACTGAAAAAAGTAATACAGGAGGATCAGAGCATGACTGAAAGGAGATTTGGCAGTAATGAGCCCATCTTATTCATGGGTGGCAGGGAACAACACAGCAAAAAACCAGAGGTTAAGTAGTGAACAAACCATTCCAGCACAGTACCACATATTTATTTTCCCTGTTATTGCCCTAAACCTTGTTGCTTGTCTAAACCAAGACTAAAGAGCAGACTGTCCTTTACTCAGCTCTTTTTCAAAGATCAGGATAATTGCCAGTTGCACTTACCCAGGCTGGCATACAGATAAAAGAGACTTGTAAGCCTCCTGACTTCAAAGATGAGCAAAAAAACCCTTATTTTGTAGACTTGGAGTCAAATTTGAGAGGGATAAGTTTATTGTCCAAAGGCCCTTCTAACACACAGAATCCAGATAACCAGATCCTGGGCATTAACATGTTCTTCATTCAGTTCATGAACTTCTCTTTATACACATTGAATCCAGAGAAGAAAGCCAGCCTTAGGGCTCCCAGTGTGGTGTCCTACACTCTATTGATTAGGTGAAGCATAACCTGTTTTATAAACCTCTGGAAATTCTCTGTATAGTTCTATGTGTCCTCCAAAAAGCAGGGAGACAAAGATCCCCCACAATGGGTCAACTGCATTTTTCCAGTTGTCAAAGCATCATGGGCATGCCTGCAAACACTCCAAGCTCAGTCTCTGTGCACTGCAAATCAAAATTCCTTCTGGATCAGTATCTTTCATTGGATGTCAAAAAATTATTCCCCTCTATATACCTCTTCTTGTTGTCACCAGGGGTGTCAAGATTTATTGTGTTCTCTGACCTCGTCAAACAAGTTCTGTAACAAACTGGAGCCAGCCTGTACTTTGTGAGAAAAAAGAAAAAAACTGTTTATTTCCATATTGTTTGGGCCTTGCCACAAAGACTATTTTAGACCCAAAAGAAGCACCAGATGTTTTCTAGCAGAGCTACAGAATGTACTGTGAGAGGTGGGAAAATCCTGATTCCTTTTCATGAACTGGAGCATGTTAGAGGATCAAAGCTGAGGGACAGGAGCCATGATGAAAAGGTTTCCTATCTGTGCCCAAGACTTCAAAAAATATTTCAGTACCTACAACCAAAGCTGTTTTTAATGGGGAAGGGAAGGGAAATGAGGCTTCAGTTTTGACACTTAAGGGAAAAGCCAGGCTTTTAAAATGTCTTCAGCAGGCAGTGCCTGCACGTGGTTTGAATTGCTGCTGTGGCTGTGGGCACTGAACACAGAAATATCCAGTTCAGTTTCTCAGCCTTTAATTCTCCAGAAGAGCAAAAAAAAGGCTCTGACACTGTAATTTAACATAGGAAATGCTTTTCCAGAAGATCCCAAGGCACACAAGAAACAATCTTTGTAACAACTTGCAGATGAGAAAAACTGGAGCATAAAGGCCCAGAGTCCCACGCAGGATCACCTACAGTCCACTGATTTCCAGTCACTAAAGCATCCAGTTGGTCCCAAACAGGTTTGTGTAGTGGGTGGGATAGAAGTCTCACAATAATGAGCTCTGCCAGAGCTGCATGTGAGGTATGGGATAGTAGCAATTTTCCTGTGTAAGGCAGGAGTCTGGAAAAAGTAGGAGGCTATTAACAGTACAACTAACTGCCCTCTGCTTCCTACCAAAAAGGAATGCTTTTGATTGAGGAGAGGTTTCAACCAAAGATCATGTCTGACCTAATTTAAATACCACAGTAATGGGCAGAGCATAAATACACAGCCCAAACCCTCAGAATGGAATACACTGTTATCCTATCACCAGGAGAGCACTGGAGAACCATCCACTGATCCCTGCTGTCAATTCTCAGTAAGATGGTAAAAGGTTTAAAGAAAATGTTTATAAAAAGGAGATTATTTCTTTACACAGAAATATTATGTCCTGTGACAGCAGAGTAGCAAGATGCCCCAAATGACCTCACTCACCAGCTGGATATTGCTGCAGTGATTGCCAGGAGCAAAGGCAGCCTCGACTCCCAAAAATCTCAGCCTTACTAAAACAGATGTAAGAAGGTTGAGAAAGCTTGATCCTTTGCCAGGTGTTCATTTTCATCTTAGAATGTTTATTACAGAAAATCCTTTATAACATGGATTTTGGCTGTCAAATACCGTGGCATAACCCAGATCCAGGAACTTGCACACACTTCTTCAGTTTCCTGTCAATTTAGTTGTATTAATTGCACTACATAAACTACATAAGTTCCTGTAAGAATCACTATGAAAATGCAGCCAGTGTGGCATTCTATAGAGCACTGTACAGTGACACATGACAATTGGATCATAATCCATTCCTTGGTTTTACTGCTGGTGTAAAATGGAAACTCCCTCCATCTCAACAACTGCTTTCACAACAGCAAAAGAGAAACAAGGATACTGACCTGATCTGTAAAGTGCTTTGAACTCATCAGAATGAATATGGAAGGCACACATTAAAATAGCTAATGCTGCCTTCTCTGTTCCAGTCCTAAGTACTGACAGATGAGCTCAATATAATGTACAATAAATACAAAGTTAATAAGTGAAAAAACCTCAAATATAAAGCGAACAAGTGGGAAAATGCAATTAAGATAATTTATCCTGTGGATTTCAATGCCAGAATATATTAAAGGTAATTAACATAGTTATATTGCAGCAGTAACAATGTTAATTCTAATTAGAATTTAAAAGTATGAGATGACTCAACTCTTGAAGAGAAGTAAACTTCTCTGAACAGTTTCTATGACTGTTGTATATTACACTTAATGTTTATTTCTCTTTTCTTTGAGACTGTGGTAACAGTAAGCTTCTCAAAAGGAGTGTTTGCCTGAACAGGCATCTGGTCTGTTCCAGATAGTAATTCACCTGTACCTTTAATTTCACATCCTTTGCAATACTTCTAAGAATGTTTGTGGTAACAGAACAGAAATAGCAGGTTACTATCTGAGATGTTTATTGAAGAAAGGAAATAAGAAACTAACAGAACCTTTTTTTTTGTATGCAAAACACAAATATGAATTAAGCCATGTAATACCCACTTAGCATGCTAAGAAAAGAGATCAAGATGCTTACAAACTGGGCTTTAAATGTCATGGAAACAGCTGTCCTCCCAACAGACTGAAATTCATTTATTTGTTGTATCCAGGTAAGTTTGGCAGAGAAACCACTGCATTCACACCTGTGTATCACACCAAGCTGGGATTTTTAAGCAGACTATAAATACCAACCCAAAATCCAAACAAATGACTGTACCTTGTTGGGGTTTTTTTGTTTGCAAGTGGGGTAGATTTAAGAGATTATTAATACTTTGTGACATCAGGGTTGTGAAAAAAAGCCATATTGCTCTTCCAGAGAAAATTGCCTTGCAAATGACATACTGCTGTGATTTTCAGGTCCCAATAATCAAGGAGTTGAAGTCTAACAATTTCCCCACTTAGAATACCTGGCTCATGCAGATCCTTCTTTACAGGGCTGATGTGACTGAAGCACTGAAGTTGTTTCCATGGAACATAAAGAGGATATTAGAGATAACCCCTGTAAACAGCACTTCAAACTTGCAGAGCAGTTCCACTCTCCCTATCCTCACAATGCAAAAAAACCATATTGCTATATTTAAAGACCAGTTTGTGTCCCTGGTAGATCTAGAAGTACATAAGCAGGTTAATCTGGGCAGCAGATGAAAAGAAAGTAGAACCTTGTTGGATTCACTCCATCATTGCTGCCTTGGGACTGTGCTGTTCTGAGAGATGTCAAGTGTATGAAAAATCTTGTAAGCCTATATCCCAGAAGCAGATAAAAGAGTGAAATACTTCTCCTGTACCAGTGTGGGCTTGCAGGAGGTGGGTGTCATTCCCAACACAAAACAAGACCTGTCCCACAACCATTCTGCCATTTGTTTTCACAGGAAATGTGCCTGGAGACTGCCAAAGCCAAGGCCTCAGCAAGGATGTGCTGGCACCCAGCTCTCCTGAAGTCCCTGATCTCTGCAGCAGCAGGCTGCAATCACTTCCCAGCTCCACAACCTACATCCCACTGGATGGGCTGGCTGTGGGCTTGTCTCAGTGACAGAGATGATTTTGTCACCCATTGCCATGGAACTACATCCAAGCACCGTGTGCTAGGAAGCACATTGTGCTCCCAGCCTGCTGAGTTCAACAAGCAATCATTGCCCAAATTTAGAAAAAGTCATAAGTTTAACTCCACCTACAGGAGCTATCTCCAGGAAATCAATTAGATTAATCACACCATGGAAGTCAGCTCCACAGCAAGTGTGCACTGCTGTGCTGTGGCTTGCAGGTGCACAGTTCCCTAACAAGGATCAAGCCTTTCCCAGTGCTGTATTTTCTGAGGTGCAGTGGGACATCATTAAGGTGTCCCTTAATGACATAAACTTTTAGTTTCTAAATCCTTCATTTCTTCAAGAAAGACCCACTTTGCTGCAGCATAGGATTTTCTAATTATACTCTTCCCTTCTACTCCATTTTCCAGCTGCATAAAGAGGTCAAATACCTTGCTTACACTGACTGATGTATTGGGGAAATAAAGTCTACTTCTGGCAGCTATCTTTTCAATCATTCACTTCCATAAAATTCCAGTTCTAATAAACTGATTTATAACCTACAACCTAGACCAGGTGAGCTGTATCAGGTTCCTCTGTACACCTTTACTTGATGTGCATGTGTGCACACAACATGCTGTAGCACTGTATTCTGAGGTTATTTTCTATAAGTAATATTTCCATTCTGAGATGAGATTTACTAAGCACAGTTGGGATTATTACAATGCACTGAAAAAAAAGGAAGTTCATAAGAGGCATTTTGCTGCATCCTGGTTTTATTAGGTCAAACCATCCACTCACAGTTAAACCCAGTGAAGCTTCTGGCTGATAATCTGTACAATCAATCCCATTTTTACAGCTGCTATAGATGCATTTTACAACAAAGACTGTGTTTGCAGCTCTGCATTTCTCTATTCCACTCCAACAAGTCTCCTACAGTGAAGGAACTCAGTGCAGGTGGCATCTGTATTACTGTATCACCCACAAACAGGAGATGAACCCCTGGAAGGCAGAGAAAGCAACAGCTCAAGCCCAGCTCACATTCACCCTAATGTCAATATGTAACATTTTGTGACCTTTCAGCACCTTTATCACCTTATGCCATGGCATTTCAGGAGGTTTTAAAATAGGAATTCACTGATCAGACAAAAAGGGATGTCTCTGAAGAACAGAATAGTCAGAGAGGACACAATTTATACAGCCCTACTTCCTGGGAAGCACCTTGCCTGACTAAGAATCCTCTTCTAGTGCAGCAATAAATCATACTGTACATTAATAACAACTGAAATACTGAGCAAATGTCTTGAACAACTTTGTTTAATTTAACAGAGAAGTGGATGAAATAACCAAATAATCACCAAATTATCTACTATAGAGGTGGAGGAATCTGCATTTAATGTTTAGGTATTAAAAGTAATATTCTTCAAAATCTAAGACTTTTTCTGAGCTATTGGTCAACTTGTATTTAACCAAACCTATATAGTGTCATACAGAAATACCCTGCATATACAAACATGTAAATACATGCATATAGACATGCTTATTAATATGCATAAACCCTGCACAAGTGTAATTGTATTAGTCATTAAAGGAGGAAGTCAGAATGTTGCCTTTATTCCCTATACTGTCACATTTAAGGCCAAACCTCTCTCTTCTTGGGCAAGGCATTTCAAACTTTCCTGGTTTAGTTTTTTTGCCACGTGTATATTGGCAGCATCTTTCTTCCAGTAAATGTGTCACCTGGATGAAAGAGGTTTTTAGCCATTCAGGTAAAGTTTCTGTCAAAATGTCACTGACAAAAAATACATACAGAACTGGAAAGCTAAATCCCAGAATAGAATTGGAAACAATTATGAAAATATATCTACCAAACTGACCTGTTCTTAGCTGATATGAGTACTGAATTCAGGGACTGTCTTAGGAAAATTGTTAAGGAGGATCCAGAAATGGTGTGGGAATCAGTCTCAGATCTCAGCTCTGGTACCAGTGTAGCAGTCAAAAGAAATCCCTGCATGAAAAGCTTTGCTTGGCAGCCTGGAAATCTCCAGGACAAAACAAATGATGTTTAGGGGATAATAGTTCCTAAAGCCAAGAAAAAAAAACACAAACCCCTAGTAAATACTTTTGATATTTACCCATATGGGTAAAAAAGTAGTATTTGACATCTCTTCACATCATGCAATTAAGTCTTCAAAGTAGTAGCTCAAGCACAGTAACCATCAGGGTAAATGCTATTATTTAATATTATTGTTTGCATATCCTGTCTATTAAATCTGAACAAAGTGCCAAGACAAGAGAAGCTGCAAGAAAAATTAAGCTAATGCAAAAGAATCTTGATAAACTCTTGAAACTGATAGGAAAATCAAGGTGTGATTCAGCTATCACAAGAGATTGTACAACTCTACATTCATCTGAACAAATAATAAAATAGTAATAATAATTAAATAAGCTGGGGAAGAGACTGAAAAACATTAGCCATGTTCTGAGAAAAAGATAGTAAAAAATTTCAGTTCAAACTGAAATGTTTTAATTCCTTAGTTACAAACTGCTTGAAAGTAGGTATTACAAAGTCAGCTGTTCCTCAGTATTGGCTCCAGACAGCACAGCTCACACTGCAAGCAGTCACTGGACTAAACCCTCGAGGCCTTTCCTCTCCCCTCTGTTCTTGTCAGTGAGGCCAGAGGCATCAGCAACCACAGCAATGAAAAGCACTGGCAGTGGTTTCCTCCCTTCATGGCTCCAGGAGAACAGCTCATATTTTATTCATGAAAAACAAGGCCTCTGGAGGTCTAAGCAAAAAAAAACAGGAAGCAAATATTTCTTGGGGACAGTTGGTCACAGGCTGGCAAATGTCCAGGACATCAGGAAGGAGGGGCAGGGGTGCAGGAGGGAAGCATGAAAGCTGCTTTCCCTTCCAGCCTTCCTGCCATGCTAGGAAGGAGGAGCACAAAGGGCAAACTGCACCCAGAATGTCTGTGTGGTGACCCAGGAGGGAACAAAGTCAGTACAGGATGGGATCCCTCCAAGGTTTAGGTGGGAGCACTTAGTATATACCCCAGCCACTTGCACAAGCTCTTGCTTTGAGTTCTCAGGGTAATTTCTCTCCCCACTTTGCCATACTCCACTCATGTCCTAAAATTACATCACTCTAAAGATTGTTTTGCAAGTGCCTTCATAATAGGACCACACCTGAGCCCAGAATAAGCACCTTCATGGGAAAAGAGATCTCTTCCCAGATAGACAGGCCTCTTCCATTTCCTTGTGCCCCCAATAAAAGACCACCCTTATCATCAGTAGAGAAAACAATCCTCTGCAGTCCTTTGCTTTCCTGAGAAGATGATGTGAAGGTGCAGATGTCATTTTTCATCTCTAGTTGTGTTCAGAGGAACAACCATCAGTCCCTGACAGTTCAAACCCAGCACTGGCTGTGCCTCCCCTCAGGAGCCTTTCCATCAGCACTGACTGGTTCTGAGCTTGAATTATTTTGTACAGGACACTAGCAAGAATTTTCTGAGAAGCCTGAGCTTCTTGTGAATTCTGGAATCTTAAGAAAGATGCTACCTGTTACTTTCTGACAGACTTCCTAAAAGACAACACATGCAGAAGAGTTACATCTTGAAAACTACAGAAGAAATGTAGTTTTTTATATTAACACGCCTCTTTTATTGCTTCAATTACTGCCTAATGAATTTTAGCCCTCAGAATACCTCCCCTGTAGGGCTGAGCAAATGAGAAACAAGTCCTAGCAGAGCAGTCAGAATGAAAGGAAGGGGAAAAACCAACACAAAAAACCCACACACACGAGGAGAGGCAGAAAAATGCAGCCTGGGATGCAGCAGCCAAAATTCTTTTAATAATGTCAACATTTTATATGCAAGGCTTTCCTAGGTAGCAGTAAAATACATGGATTAATAATGACATGTGGTGCCATTAGATAAAAAGTAAATTTATATTTAAAGTGCTCTTTATGGAATAGGGCTAAGAGGAGGAAGAAATAATTCTTTATGAGTGCAAGTATCACCTAAGCTTACTGTTGCAGATAGGAATCTTTAAAACAACAAAAAACCCTAAAAAAACACCCTTAAATTAAATGAACAATCCATATGTATGAAATGGTTTCAGACTTCTCCGAGCCAATTTCAACAGAATCTTTTTTTACCCTGTGACTTGCAGCATCTTCTAGGCAACCCAAACACTCTGAGATGCTCTGGGTGCATGGAACAAGGAGACAAGGATTTCCCCTCCTGCTACAGATAAAGCTGCTCTGAGGAAGTTCAGGTTAAAAAATACAAAAGCAGAGATGTAAGTGCTAATGTTTAATTGATCAAGTTAACTCTATTTCCATTAAAGCAAGATTTACTGATAGAAGATGGGCAATCTGCCTCACTGGGCTCTTACATAGGGGTTAAATGCAACAGTGAAGTGACAAATGACTCTGCTGCTTCAATGGAGCTCTCCCAGTATTAAAATTTAGTGCCCTTTCCTGTTGTGTTTATATTTTAGAGGAAACCACCACCTTACAGTAGATCAGCAGAAAGAGCAACCAGGCTGCAGGGAAATCAGGCATTTTCAGGGAAGTGACTAAACACCAGGAGGTTATGCAATGTGTGTTCAAACCTGCAGATGAGTCCCACTTGCTCTGTAAGGCATGCTCTCACAGGATTTTTTCACTTGGAAGTGGCACAGCCCAGGTGACTAATGCAAGAAAGAGAAACTTTTTCTCCTCTCCCCTATTTCTCAGACTTCTGTGATAAGTGGAAATAATAAACAACAAATGTCTTAAATTGAAGGATACAGTGAACCTTATTAAGGTTTAATTTAGGGAAGCAGCCTTAAATTTAGGGACTTAGTCCAGGTGAGGAGAGACTTGACTGCAAGGCTAATAAACAAAGGCTTACCTGCACAGGAATGTCCTTTGAAAGGAGCTCCTCCCACTCTACCTGTGCAGTGCCAGCTCATGCAGCACCTGGGTTTTGCTGGACTTTAACTCCATAAACCAGAATACACCTTCACCCAGTAACATAGGGCTGTGTCCTTTCATATCCTCCCAGACTAAGGTAATGTTCACAAACCAGTTTCTCCTCAGACAATCAAGTGCATGTTTTGGTATTTGGGTCCAGATTTAATAGGCCAAGTCATCATTTCAATCCCAAATTGATATGCAGCCCTTAAAACAAACCTTAAGAGTACAAATCCTGGTTTTGATTCCTCATCCAGGCAAAATCACACCAAACATCTGGAGTAAAAAAATAACCCATGCACACAGAGATCTAAAGATAATAATTCCTTTTTTATTTTTGTTAGATTTTTCTCACATTTTCTATCGTGAGCACTTTAAATCAAACCAGACTCGACCCTTACCTTAACCTTTTGTTAAATTCATCTTTTATGCTTTAGCAACTTGATGGCTTGGAATACAGCAGCTCTTCCTTCTGATACCTCTAAATCCATGCTCTGCAGACTTGAATGAATCCAGAGTTCCACAGCCTGTTAAATCCTGAACTGTTAATAAACAATAACACTATTGCATTTCCATCTGTGACATGTACAGAATGAATGCAGATGAATGTTAAGATTTATTCTGTTGCATTCAGCCAAACAAGGTCTCTGATCAAGTTTTAACCAGCATTTAAGAGACTAGACACAGCTGAAATGGGTTGCATAATGTCATGCAGTACCAGTTAGGGGCAGTCAGTGGAGAATGTTCCCAGACTGCTAATGCAAGGAACGAGCACAAGAAAGTACAAATGCTGGATTCACTCTAGCAGTATTGTGCTGTACCATGGCTACATGGTGTCTGATGAAAAGTCAAGCAATACTGTAACATTGAAAAGTACAATTCACTTTATATCAATTTTGTTGCAAATTTCTTTTGAAGATTCTGATAAATGTAAATTAAGCCACTCACACATTCCCATTTTTATGGGAAACAGAGACCAAGCATTACATCTGAAAACACAAAGGGAGTGGCACACTGATAAAAGAATGGATGAACCCAGATTGTCTACCTCCATTTCAAACTCTTGGATTGTACCATTCATCAGAGCACCCAAATCACACCTCTAGTTCTATACCAGCTTGGTGAGTCTTCAAGCAGAAAAGCTCACAGAGCCATTAGGTTCCTTCTTCTTCATTAAGATCCTTCCCCTTACACAAGGGAGCCCCAGCAAGTACTTGCCCTGCAGGATGCTCCTTGCAACATCTACATTTGGCAGTAAATCATGCACAGAGTCACCTTCTCAGTGAAAAGGTGAAGGCTGTGTCCTCCCTGGAGGCAAACAGAACCCTGCTACAGGCACTAAAATGGTGACATAAGATCCTGACACAGAGGAGAAGAGGTGATGCTCCATACCAGCCCCAGCTGCAAACACACAAGTGCTCCCAGGGAGGCTGCACAAGAAGAAAAGATCAAGCACAAAAGATCATTCCCCTCTTCTACACTTTCAGCTTCATCAATCGTGTTAGAAGCCAACAGCCGCATTTTGGCATCTAGGAAAAATGTATGTGTAGAGAATTTACCTGGCTTTGCAGACAGAGGAGGAGTTCTAGGAGAAAGTTAATTCTCTTGGATGTCGTGGGTGACCTGTGTGGCTTTAACACAGGTGTCCATACTCCCTCTACTGACTAAAGCTGTAACCACGTGGCTGGACTTGGGCTGGACGCTCGTTGCTCTCTATTATATCTTTCAGGAAGAAAAATAAAGGAAATTTCAGTCACATTTTTCAGTCTTAAGCATCCAAAGGGCAGGAGAGTAGGACTGGCTAGTCACTGCTGCTGCATCCTTTTCTTGTAACCTAGTGTAAAGCTCTAGACAAATGCCTCAACACATGCAGAAAAATCATAATAAAGCTTCTCTGGCTTAAAACAGCATATAAAATCCATCCTTTTATGTATTTTCAGATGCTTATAGAAAAGAATTGTAAATATGTACAACTTCAGAGTCTCCCAGTAGCAACAGGCTGAACTTGATCTTTCCAGCTGCTCTGTCACCATGACCTGTGCCTTGCCTCACTTTTAGCACTACGAATTTCCTAACTGCAGATGTTGGGTGGCACACTGCTTAAAATTTTGTGTGGCAGCATTAAAAAAAAGATTTAAAGGCACTTAATGAAAATGTAAAAAGCAATGAGATGCTGCAAATAAGTGCTCAGGTGGGCAGGTGTCATGTTGTATTTACCCAGAGTGTGATGGTGAGCTGCTGTTGCTCTGCAGCTCTTGGAGATGCAGCAGAGTAAGGATGAGGCAGTGAATGAGGAATAAACAGGGAGATGGCTGTGTGCTGGTGAAGAGAAAATGTGGGACCTCAGCTATTACACTTAGCAGGAAATTTTAAAGGGTACCCATAAAATCAGCTCAGCACAGCTGCACCCCCAGGGTCATTGTACAGATAAATACATGAAGAATGGACAGGGCTTGTGATGTCACAAGGACAAGTTAATAGCTGCATGTACTGACAGCATCATGCCATTTTGCTCTAGAGCTCAAGCACAGCAGCTCTGCAGGAATCAGAGCCCCTGTCAGTCTTGGGTGCAGACATGTCAGGCCCAGGAAACCTCCTAATGCAGTGATGCCCTATTTCATGGAGCACCAGTCCAGGCTCCCTTCTAACAGCCCCATCATTACTTGCACTCCCACTATTTGTTCTAGCTCTGCTCTCTGCTTTCAGCCTCAGTGACCACAACATAAAATGGCAGCATGAGGACTCATCCCACTCTCTCCAGCCTAGCTGTGTGAAAGGGAGAGAGCACAGAGAGGGAGCAGCCTGCAAGGGGACTGCAGACTCCACAGTCTGTGCTCTGTGCCCTACCTGTGAAACAGCAGCAGGCTGCAGCTGGGGCAGAAGCTTCAACTGAGGCAGTGGGGCCAGCCAAGGAACTCTGCACTTCTCTTAATGCTGCAATTGAAGGTCTCAGCCCCTTCTAGACCTGCAGGATAACATGCATGAGTGTTAGCCTAACAGTAACATTAAGCTGAATGCACAGATTCAACCCAAAAGCAAAACAACCTTAAGTAATAAATGGTTCTCTCCTCCCAAACCACTGCATCTAATAAATTTTTTATTACTGAATACACAGATCCATACTTTTTGCTAACAATTGCCTGAAGTTAGTTTCCTCTCATGCTTTATTTCTATTGCTTTCCAGGTTTTACACCTCACATCACCCTCGCTCTTGCTTTTCACTGTCTTCAACTACTGCCAACACTTTTAGTGTCTTCACTAATTTCAATTTGTTGTTCAAACTCCAAACAAGCCACCTTCAATTTCACCAACCACAGCATGCAAAGCAGCAATCTTTTGCCACAACTTCTGCATTTACCCAATTCTCTGACAAAACATGTTATGCTGGGCTTTAGTTTCCCCATGAGGACAAGAGCCTGAGCCCTTGACTAGAGCTGGTCTGAGAACAGCTTCCATATGATTTTTAGAAGACCTGTTCCCTACACCTCAAGAATCTGCAGCTGGGACTTCCTTGCTGCTGGGCCGACCACAAGGTCATGATTTATTTCTCTGATGGGGATCTGCACTACTAGTAATAGATGCTGTTTGAATACACTGAAGAGGATCACTCCCATTGCTGAATAAACCATTAGCAAAAAGCCTTTCTCTGTACTCTGTACTGATTAAAGTACTTAGTAAGGTTTTCAGTACATCTTTTGGGGTGTGAGGGAGAAAGGTCTGAAAGAACAATCTTAAATTCAGGAGTATTCTCCTTTCAGGATAACACAGTACATCTGCATACACGTGTATTTAGGCATTGCTGATGACACATCAAAAGTTCTGCTATTTCAGCACTGAATTTGGAATTCATTTAACTCTGGATGTATCCTGTGATCTCAACTGTTGGACTACAATAAGAACAATTTGGATTTTGGGACATGATGGGTTTTAAAACTTTCAGCTCACATTTGCCTGTCCACCTGCCACATATCCCTCTCAATATTGTTGTGCCTTCAATAAATACTTGTTCTGTGTTTGATAAACCACTGTGACAAGCTCCTGCCTATGCTGGGGCTGCACCTCTTTAGGAGACCATGCTCAAAACCACATTTATTTCAACTGATAGCAGAAACATATCATAAAATCTGTCATCGGGCTCTCTGCAACAATTCTTATCACTAGACTTTCTTATTGTCCTTCGAGTGCTTATCAGCAACAATTCTACACATAGAGTGGCAGAATTAATGCCAGCCAGGAAAATGCTATCTTATCTAGAAGCTGGTACTTCCTAAGAGCAGAACTACTGTTTAATTTGGCAGGAAATCAAAGCATATGCAGGGTGCTGCACTGAAGGCTGTTATGACCAACAGTATTTCACTGTCTCGTGTTGGGTTCTGATGGGCACTGCAGAAAATTAAATCTAAAGACAAGAGTAACAGAGTGAGTTTGAGTATTACAGGAATGAACAGTCCAAATACCAGAAAAAAAAGCCAACTACTACCCTCATATGCCATATAATTATGGTGTTATTTAATTATCTTCTTTCCCTCCAATGGAGGTGGTTAATCCACTGTTGATGTTAACTCAGCCAAACACATGAAGGGTGCAGAACACTTCCAATTTTATCCTTACATAACAGTTATCCTACAGCCACTAGGATCTACTACAGCTCTTAAAAAAAACAATGTGCAAATCAAGATTAAAGCACTTACCATAAAAACTCAGGTATGAGACTGCACTTGGCAAAACAAAAACTTCACCCTCGAGAGTTTTAGAGTCTTAGGAGAAAACTCATTAAACTCCATGACTGTCAGGCCATAGGCAGAACCAGTTTTACAGGCTGAAGGCAAATGCTCATATGTCAATCTCAAAATACCAATAACAGGCACTGACAGTAACACTGGAATACAAATGATGTGATGGGTAAGAAGTTACTCCCTCAGAGGAGCATCACTGCTCACACTGAGCTGCAAATATGGTCAGTTCTGACTTCCTGCCTCACACAAATCTTAAATTAGAAACACTTCCCAAGGAATCAGGGCCCAGGAGATGAAGGACAGATGCTCTGTGCACTGAGCTAACACCAATGTCATTAATTATGTAGAGCATAAACAGAGCTGAAAAATGTACCAAGGCCCCAGTAACTACTGAGGTTGAATATGAGTACTGATTTCCAGATTCTAATGCTAAGGATACAAAATCCAGTTCTCTTTCAGGGGCTGGTAGCATGTAGGGGCACCAATGAGCTTGGTACCATAACATTTAATCAAAATTATCAATTAAGAAAAAAAATATTATCAAGAAAAAAAAAATAAGTCTTGACTTAGGTGGATGAGCACCTTCACTTAATCTGGAAAATAACATTTAGAATCATAGAATTGCAGAATGGTTTGGGTTGGAAAGGATCTCAAAGCTCACTTCATTCCACCCTCTGCCATGGGCACACTTTCCAGCAGACAAGATTGCTCCACGCCCATCCAACCCGCCCTTGAACACTTCCAGGAACAGGGCAGCCAGAGCTTCCCTGGGCAACCCGTACACATTATGTGTTCATTGAACAGAGCCAGAATCATACCCCCGACTCTAAAATGCAAACATGTTATGGTTGTTATCCTAACACGCAGCAGGGTAGGAAGCCCAGCGAGTCCAAACAGACGAGTACAATCCCACCCAGCTGAGCTGCGAGCGGCCTCCCCTCACCACCACTCCTTCACCACCA
>VZTT01068939.1:2615-21746 GCA_013400855.1 Buphagus erythrorhynchus
TTAAATTGTCCAAAAAATAGTTAATACTTGGGAGTTATACAATCCAGGAAGCTTTTATACTAAAGACTAATGGATGAGTGCATTTTTTTTCCTTCAAAAATAAGGACGACAGGAGGTAAAACCCCAAAACCCTCAAACTCCAAAAACAGTGTAAAAGTACACTGGAAGTCAAAGCCAGCTAACATAAGTGTTTCCAGTAATATCTAAGAATTCCATCTCAAACCATGTGTTTGGAGCACCATTCCCTTTATTGCTTCCATTAAACAACCAAAAAATCTGACGCAAAAGTTCCTTCCTTTTACTTAGACAAAAAAATTCCTCTGACAGCACAATGGCACATGTACCACTTATCTGATACAGTCAACTGCTGGTAAATATTACTATTTAATACAATGTCAAAGGAGCAAAAACACTTGTGTAGAAGAGATGAGATTTTAAACTGTAAACTGAATTAATCTTTTCTGTGAATGCATTGAGTGCCAGGAATAGGGAGACATTTCCAGGAATGGTCATCAGCTCTGGATTCCCAGTGCAATTATTGACAAGCAAGAACAACACAATTTCCACACCAGTCATGAATAAGTATATATTTACATAGTAACAGGATTGTACACCTGCAATACCTTTTACCTCAGCAAGCTCAGTATTTCCTAGCACCTCACTTACTAAAAAGAAGAGGAAAGTAAGCAGACACAAAAGGACACTGAACACACTCACTTCCATATGGATTCTCTGTCTGTGGGATACTTGGTCAGGTTTTTCAGCAGCTCCACCAGTGCAAGATGGATGCCTTCCTTAGTTGAAACATTGGTGCAACACAACAGTTCATGAAGTGCTTCCCGAATGTCCCTCGAAGAATCCTAAAATAAAAACCAACACAGACACCACTGAGTGCTGACAGAAACAAGCTTGCATACATGTTTACTTTAAAAGTGGCAGCCTCTGTTCCTTGGCTGAGTTAATAAAAGAGGTCTGTGAACAGCAGTGCCTGTTTCTAGTTACCAGAACTAAGATGAAGTGACAGACCAGGCAAGTGCTGCAGGGACTCCTGGTCTCATCCCCCTATGTGCTTCCTTTACTGGAATGAATGGGAACTGCTGACCTGCTCAAGCAGAGCGAAAATCACTACTTGGTCTGGGTGATATTGTATCTTTGCAGTAACAGAAAAAGAAGGTGCTGGGCAACTCAGCAAAACAATCACCAAAGACTGTTTTAGCATTTTCACAGCAGCCTTTTGTTGTTTTCAACCCAGGAAGCTCAATTCCACAGGCTTTCAGCTCAGTTACCAGCCTCCAGAGGGTCTGAGTAAGCACTGAGATGTCAATGGCTGGACAGACCAGAATATTCAGCTGAATTAATTCCTTCTGCCAAAAACCACCTTGACATTCCATATCCATGTATCATCACATTCCTTGCTATCAGCATTTGGGTAGCATTGCTGGACACATCGTGAAAATTTGATAGGATACAAGAACTGGATGCTTTTCAGTGGTGGATTTTACCTTTTCTAAATTGTAATTTGCTAAGTATCAACAGCTCATTCCTCACTGTCTTACACAAAAGAAAGACCAATCCTCTTGCAAAGGCTCTTAAATGATAGCCAACACATCTGAATGATCAAAGGGGTTTTGTTGGTCAAAGACTATGATCACAGAGAAGACAAACTCTAAGGACTGGAATGACCACAGACATAAAATACTCCAGACCACTAATAAAATCCACCAGAAATGTGGTACAGAGACAAACAAGGCAGAAGACCATGAAGGGACAGAGATGAACACAACTCAACAGAAACTCAGATCAAGGACAACAGGGAAAGCAAATTCCAAAGTCTGATCAGAAAAGCAAGGAGTACCTGGTACAATTATTCTGATAAAGTGAAAGCAGTGGGGTGAAAACAGAAGCTACCCTCAACACCTCGGTGTTCCATACTTATACTGCTGGAACCAATTTAGCACCAAAGTTAACGGTATTTTTCCACATCTTTTATTTTTGTACTGGAAGATGGATTTTACAGAAAAGCACCAAGCATCTTTCAGAATCAGATAAATCCATTAAAATGTTAGTAATTCTACACTTAAGCTATCCCAATGCCGGATAATAATTATGATAATATAAACCACAATACACACAGGGTTTATTATACATGGTAAGGCAGCACAGAAGAGCTCAGCCTAACCAGGACATTTTCATATCTCAATGCACAGGTCCCCAGCTTAAACAAATGTAAATAATGATGAAAATGTGAGCTAGAGCTCATTGCTGCATTTGCAAAGTCAGATCCTATTCCATAGCATGTTACAGATTGATAAAATAGGTTTAATTAGTTTGCTACTTCCGGAGGCACAATTGAACTGCCCTGGGTCAGGGAAATAAAGGGTGAAGAGACTGAAACAGTGGATTTGCAGCACCTCCCAAGGCACTTCCCAAAAGGAGCAGGAACATGCCTACCACAAGCAGCAGATTAAAAAAAATGCCTCAGGCGCTATAGCTCAGCAAATAAATCAGGTCTGAGAGGAAGCAGTTTGACACAGCACCATACAGCCAAAATCTCTTCCTGGATTAACCTCATCAACCAGAAAGAGCAGCTGACTCGTGCTATTCCCTGAATCCTGTCTGAACACTCACTGGGAGGATGCTGGTTGGGAAAACTCAAAATTATATGGCAAAGCACACTGACAAACACTCTAAACAGAAAAATGGCCAGCTCTGCTTGGTAAGCAAAGTCGTAGCCAAAGCAGCTGAGTCAAGGAAGGAAAAAGACAATGAAGCTGCATGCAACATGATATGCATAGAGTGCTGGACCACAACACAAGACAGAAGGAAATACATGGAGGCAACAGCACAGTGATCAAAGGAAGTTTTGATCTAAAAATTGTCTGTTTCAGAAGTATTCTGCTGCCTGGTGCTACAAGCTACCAGATTTTAGGAACCTTCGGCAGTGTTCAAAGAGTCAAAAGACCCAAAAAAAGAGTGGGTTTGTTCTCAGAGGAAGGGACTGATAAGCAGTACATAATTAAGCACCCCAAAGCAAGCAGGAGAGCAATTCTTGCCCTCCTCAAGAATTTCTTACCTCCAAGACAGCTAACACAGTATCCAGTTGGTCTTCCCGCAGTGTGATATTGTTGGAAATTTTTCTCATTGTGTGTATTGACTGCAATCTGACCTCCTCAATTTCATCATTAAACATGTCAACCAAAAAATCCAGGCATTTCTCCGCAAAAGAAGGCGAGGACTGAGCCAACATACACAGGGCTTCAACTGCAGCAATGCGAACCTCTGTTAAAAGAGCAGCAAGGGAGTTAACTGTAAATTAATTAAAACTGCCTGGTTTAAAAGGACATTCACCCAACGGCGAGGTCTTGTACTATTCAAGGGCTGGGCTATGGACAGGAGATGCTAAGGAAATGCTGAGGGCAGCACTGGAGACCTTTTCACAGGCAAATCTTCAAATCAAGTCTCACTTTTGATACAGCCACTGCTGCTGCCACAAACATCTGCAAAAGGGACCTGCAGGTGAAAAACAGGTCTCCAACCCATCAATAAATACTGCGTATTTCACAGCGTATTTTGCAACCATAGCATTAACACTGGTATCTTAAGCAAACCAATTTAGTTAATTAAACTGTGGTTGTTTTATTCTTCTTGACATTTTAATTGCCTGGAGCTTTCACCGCATTTTTAACTTGCTATGTAGCACTTTATGAATTGCTGAAAGGCCCCAAGAGAATCAATGTTTTGGTAGTTAACAGAATGAAACTCTTCTGCTTTCTGACTTCAGATTCCTCAAAACAAAGGAAAAAGGTACCACCTAAATGTTAAAATTATTTGAATTAAAGAAAAAAAGCATCAGAAAGCATCCTGAGTGCACTTATGCTGTAAAACATTGCAGGAATTTGAAGAATACCCAAATATAACAAGGTTAGGCAGAGTTGAGATTCTCTTCCCTATAATCATCCTCACTAGCTTCCCTAACATTTATGTGCTAGGATCATAAAAATGGGAATTAATCTGATGTCTTGCAAACACTGTTGTTTAAAACATACTTCTAGTTTTCACTCAAATTAGCTCATCTTGAAAACATTTATTTGAACTTGTGTGGAACTTTTCAGCCTATTGTTCTTAAAGAAGACATCTGACTCCTGAGGATTCTGATCAAGTACAAAATGCACAGACAGCAAGACCCCTGCTTGCTCAGTAATGAAGCTTTTGTCACAGCTCTGAGTCTCCATGGTCATTAAGACCTAGGTATTAAGAGAAGAGAAACATTTCCTGATACTGCTCTCATAAGCTGACACACTAATTCTGATTTAAGTTACATCATGGAATTCAAGACATGAAGCAGCGTTGCCAGACAGGGAGGGCTCAGCAGTATTTAAAAATGCTGCAGTGGATAGAGAGATCTCTGTATTATTTCACATTTGTTCATTTTATCTACATTCCTCAACAGCATCATACTGACACAAGACCTGTGGCACAAGAAACTGGAGAACATGCTTCATTGGGACAAGGGGCTGAACCAGTGAAACTTTTTATTGTTAAGTCAGGAAAAAAAAGGTGCACTTTTAAGCTTCAGGGAAAATTCAGCTACTGCTACAATGCGCATTTATTTGCAGGACTCCTGCAACAATAAACCCACTTCTACAACACAATCTACAACAATATTTTTGTTACAGTGGTTCTGTACATTTTAACTTAACCTCGTCCATCCAGTAACATTAAAGGCAAATTCAAAAATAATATTCAGAGTTTGGAATTTTCATGGTTGATGCAAATACCAGCCTCACGCTGTACCAGGGGAGATTTAGGTGGGATATTAGGGAAAATATTTGGGTTGTCAATCACTGGAACAGACTGCACAGGGAAGTGGTGCAATCATCATCCTTGGAAGTGTTCAGAAATCATCTGAATGTGGCACTTAGGGACATGGTTTAGTAGTGGACTTGGTAGTGTTAGGTTAACATTTGGAATCAATGGTCTTAGAGGTATCTTCTGACCCAAATGATTCTATCAATTTGCCTCCTGCTAACAAAACACCAATTTTGAACAGCAGCAACTAACTCTGCCAATTTATGGCCACATGCAACTGTTAAATTTAAGTAACAACAACAAAAAATAATCCCAGTAGGTTTCTGCAGACCAGAAGCAAACCACTTATTGCCACACATGTTACTAAAAGTTTACCATTTATAGGAAGCTATTTGCTTTTGGCTACTCAACTGAACATTTCTACCCAAAATTCTGTGCAACACTACAGTACCTTTGAAACAACTGCCATATCAGAGATCACAATGATGCTTATCAGCCAACACACATTTAGCTATTCCATGGCCAGTTAATACTTACCATACATCTCATCTTCCAGGCCATGAACAAAAGCCCCACAAGCTCCTGATTCAATCAAGTTCACAGCACCAGTATCAATTTCCTCTTTGGGAGCATCATCTCCCCACTTTCTGCCACTTGAAAACTCTCCAGAGCTGTAGAGCTCTTTGGCTCGTTCATGTGCAGTGCGCTTCCTCTGTCCAAACAAGCATTTCAGTTACAACCATGTAAACTTCAAAAGATGATTGAACAACATATTAAACTGGATCTGAAAATAGATGTAGCTGGAGGCTTAGACATTGACACACATGCAAGTGTTAAAAAAAGCAAACAGTACCTACTCTTCTATGGCTATTTCTAACTGCCAGTAACTCTTTGTAGTTTTGATGTAGGGAAAGAATAATAACAAATACATTTTAATTAACATACTCTTAGACATCCCTTGTAAAAACAGCCAAACTGGGTGAGAACAAAAGTCCATCTAGTTAAGAAGCCAATAAGTGATCTGCAAAAATGCTATCACTTTACAGTTCAACTTGTTAAACTGCAATTAAATATTTTAATGCTATCAATACTATCCAGAGTTCAGCAATGTGTAAAATGGGATATTAATTCAGTGTGCTTGCTACTCTGCCTCCTTTCCCCAAGCACTCTAAATAAAGCTGTGCAGCAGTTTCTTTAACAGCCTTTACAAAGGAGCACACAAAAACCAGCAGCTCTTCACCATTCTTTTGTAGACAGAAAAAAATTAACATAAACTTGAGCATGTTGCTTAAGGAAGGAGTGTTACTGAAAAATATTGTTCACAGGGCTGAGTAGCCTTTAGCTACTCACGTTTCTTGAAACGTTGATGTTTTTTGATCAGATCTTGCAGGATGTTTCCAAGAGACTGCTCCTAGAACTAGGACACAATCTTTCTGTACACAATGAGCAAAGCTTTTAGCCAAATCTATCAGAGCACCACAAATGTTTACCTCTCAGTTGTTGCAAAACCTGAATTGCCTTGAGCTGTTTCTTACGTACTTGGTTAATGAAATCTAAAACTAACAATTGCTTCATTGACTTCAGTCAATGAAAACCTGTCATCATCAATTAACTCTCAGCAACCCTCAGGTAAGGACAAGGTGAACAAGCATACTCAGTATTAACATACCTCTTGTGTGATTTTAGTACCTACACACAGGAAAACAAACCCAAACATTTACATACCCTCAGATCTGACATGAGCTTCTTGTCAAGGGTCTGCTCCAAGAAATGGGAGCTAACTTGTTGCATAGAACCCTAAAGAAAAAAAAATCATCCCAAGAAAGAAACAAGATTATTCTAAACTGCACCATATAACTTCCTGACTAATCCCAACATAGCATCCAATCTTATCCCCTCATTCTAACAGCTTTATGCAATGAACTTAAGTGAACTTAAGAGTCAGAACATCTTATTTTCCCACTGAGGTTACTATAGCTTTTCTTGAGTTCAGTTGGTTCATATGTCCTGTAGTAGAGAAGGAGGGGCAGGGAATTATGACAAGGATTTGGTTTTTTCTTTAATGCTCAACCATCTACTCTCAAGGAAAGAATCACTGCACATTTGAGCTGAAAAACTGTTGTTGGGTTTCCTCAACCTCCCTCATTTCTTCCACCTCAGAATTTTGGGAGAAATTTAGCCACATGGTGTTCAACATCCTTCCATTCTTTTTTTTTTCAAATATATGCAAAAAGTCAAGTAACTTAAGAGGAACTATTTTCTGCTAGAGAAGAAAAGAATGCAACTTACCAATAACTTCGCAGCTTGTACTCTTACAACCCAGGAACCATCACTAACCATATGGCAAATTTTTCCAAAGGCATCATCAACCAAGCGAATTTCTTCATTAGAAGAAGGAATCGGGACAATGCTGACATAGAAAAATCAGTTTGTTGATTGTGTTCTATACTGGATGGCATCAATGTGAAACAACTATGCTGAATTCCTATGAATGTGCAACAAATACCAGGAACCAAAACTTTACTACATCAGTGCATTCTCACCAGGCATCAGCCATTTTTCACACATCAGTTTCTTAAGAGCTCCTCCTCAGACCTACTAGCACGAAACTCTCAGGATTAGAATCATTACCTGGCCAGTACTTTGAGGACAGTGCATGCAGGACATACCTTTCAGGGTAAAGTTGACTGAGGACCCAAATCAGCTGAACTGCAGCACTGCGCACTTGCTCATAATCATCTGCCAACAGCTTGCAGGCCTGGAAGAACATTCACAGTCCAATATACCTGAAACATTTCCACCTGAGCTGTCATTCACTTCCCACAATGTAATCAGCATCCTTACCACAAGTCAGTTAGGACCAATTAAAAATCAAGACGAATCTAGTCTTTCCTGCTACTCCCTAGTATTTCCAAGTTTGATCAGGCAGACTAGATCTAATCAAGTCAATCAGGCAAATGTCATAAACTCCAGAACTGCCTGTAGTATGCAAGAAGGATGAAATGTGAGTCTGAAATAGAACTGATTTGATATAGGCTGCAGCTGCACAGCTTTACTGATATAACAAATACAGGCTTCATGGGTACTCTCCAAGGAACAGGGGTTTAAGACTTCCAGACTATGACTGCCAGATGACAGGAATGACTTCATCATGCCTTGCCCTTCCCATGAATACCTCCCCAAAAAACAATATATAACAAAGCATATGCTTCAGTGCATTTAAGCACAATGGATGAAAAATACCCTTTTATTTCCACTGTCATATGACAACAAGGAATATCAGCAACCTAAGCGTAAAATACCCCTCCACTGCTCAGTGCCCTTCTCCTCACAAAACACACTGCCAGAGAATTCAAAAAGAAAGATATGCAAACAAGCACAAGATTTTACCTGACTATAAATAGCTTGCTGTAACTTTAGTCCTCTTTCATGAAGCTGTAGCTACAGGAGAAAAAAAACAATGCAAGAAAGTGTAAGTACAGGTTTAAGGGACACAGACTAAGTTTTCATCACTGTTTTTCTGTTTGAGCTGCTTACATTTCTTGATTGCTGCTATAATTAAAAATTTGCATTATCTTGATCATAAGTATTTTAAATAATATTCTTCACTTCAGTATAATTTTTAGCTTCATAGTCATTCATACTTAGATTAAGGAAAAACACAAATACACTGCCTGTTCATTCTCCCAACCTTCAAATAATTTTTTCATGTTAGCCACATTCAACCAGAATTAAAACAGATAATTACTTTACTACCATTCCTGAAACATGAATCCAAAAGCAGCACTGCCAGGTAAATCTTTCCATTATTGAACCACAGGGACAGCAAAGTTTTTTTCCTACATTGTTTGTTTTTAGAAGGATGAGTAAATACAATGTCCAGGAGAGGGAGATTACAGAGAAATTCAAGTGCAATCTGATCTCCTCAAATGCATCTTCCTTCTTTCTTTGAAGTTTAATAACATTAATTCACAGATCCTTGTTGACCATTGCATTAGATGGAGCATTGTTATAAACTTAAGGGTAGTAGAGAAACTTCTGTATCCCCATACACTCATAGGCAATTCACATTGAGCAGTATTTTGAAATGCATGGCCTTTGCTTGCATTTCTGCAAAGGTAAAAGCTTCTGAAGGGTCACCACACAAAAAACCCCAGTATACAGTATATCTCATAAACAGTTAGGGAATGCTAATGAATGTAACCATGAGGCAAAACATAAATGTTTGCTTTAAAACAAACAAACAAAATTATTTCTGGACTCATCACACAGGTTTCCTATCATAAGAAGATACCTACTGCATTTTGGAGAACTAGTGGTTTATTGTCGTTCCAGTAACCAATACTAAATCAATAAATAAATCTGTCACTAAAAGAAAGAGCCTATACACACTCAAAAGAATGAACAAGTTGAAAAGCTTCTTCAGCTATAGCTGAAACAGAAGTTATGAATCACTGAAATGCTCTTTGAGATCTCATGTTATTCTAATATTTCAAGACCTAGCTTATTTTTTCAGGTAATTTTGATACACTAAATAGGCTTTTACTAAGTTAATTAAAATAATTTCTAAACCAAACCTCTTTGGATTTGTTTGCAGCCCTCTCTCAGCCTCCTCATACAACCCCAAACCGTTTCTTCCACAGTACCAGCTACACTTACCATGGCTTTTATAGCTGCAGTCCTAACTCGAGGGTCCTGATCATTAAAATGATCTCCTATTATCTTCTGGACATCTTTGGCTGCCTGGCTTTCAGCCTCTTTTGCAACACCTTTTTCCACTGGGCCAAGACAGCCAATTAGCTGAAGACATTTATTCCTTACACCATGAGAAGAATCTGTCAGATGCTGTAGAATAAGAGACGAGCAGATGTAACTGGATTCTTATTGTTCTTTCAGCCGTTTGAAACATCATGTTACGTTTCCTAGCAGTTATTAACGTTAGGATCGTAACAGTTTGTTGAGAAAAATGAAAATAATTTAAATACTGACTACCTTTCTTTTTTCTTGTGGCAGTGACAAAAGTTCCCTGGCCAAGGGAGGCCTCCTTACCTTGCAGGCTACCTCCACCAGCCTCATCCTGACAGATGGATTCTCTGGGAGTTTTGTGCCAATCACTAACAGGGTGTCCAGCAGCTGAGCAAGGACTTGGTGAGACTCTGCAAAACAGAAGAGTAAAAGGCTATGCACTACTTTGCTGAACTCTCACCAGCTACAGGATCACAGACTAATCCACATTGGAAGGCCATCCTGAAATCTCCTTTCAAGGCCTGAACTAGCCCAGCTCTCTCAGCTATGCCTTGTATATCACATACTCCAGTCCTCTACCTCAGTGGTTCTGCTGAACTCACTAAACCTTACCAGCACTAATCTGGTGCTGGGGAACCCAAAACTGGATAAGGTATCCCAGATTTGGCCTAACCAGTGCTGAGTAAAAGGGTGTAATACCCTCCCTTGACCTGCTGGCTACACTCCTGTTAATACAGCTTGATGAGCTTGCCTCTAGCATTATATAAAAAAAACTCCTCTTCAAACACATTTCCATTTTAAGCAAAACTGTCCTGTAGAACAGAGAACTTCAGAAGCAACAGCTGTCAGATGGGGATGCAAAAGCAAATTTTACACTCCTTTAGAACTAAGATATAGAGCAGGCAGGTCAGAGAAACACTCTTCTGCTACTCAGAACATGGTATTATCTGTCATCGTTCACAAAAACAAAACATAAATACTCTAACCAGCAATTCCCAACCATACACCTGAGATGTAAGGCCTTGCCACCGTCCCAAATACTTTGACAGCATGATTCCACCTTGATCTCAAGCACCACATCAAAAGTGAGACTTACTCTCATTCTGAAGTGTATTAATGGCATCATCCATAATGCAGTCTGGGGAAAATCCTGCAGTCTTTGACAACAACCCCAGCAAAGATGCAATCTTCAGTCTTACAGAGGCATCATTCTCCTGGAAGGAAGCAACACCCAAAAAAAATCCCCAACACAGCAAAGTTAAAGAAAAAAAAGAGAACAGCATATATTACCTACATACATCTACTCATTTAAAAAACAGCAAATGCTGTCACAGGTGATAATTACATAAGTAAGCCTCATCAACTAATATTCCTTTAAAATTAATTTCAAAAGTTCATGCATTTTAAAGATTCATTTTGAGGCTTCTACAAGAGATCTGGTCATAACTGGATTGTCTCTCTTTCATTGTATTGCCAAGGATATCCAATGCAGAGTAGAAAGGCAAAAAGTCATCTTACCCAAGCATTTGTGCAACACTGAACACAGAGTTGCAGAAATATTACATCTTTCAACCAGAAATTTCCCAGATACAACAGTTATATCTTTCAAGTGTTTTAGAGAGACTTCAGTGCCACACACAGCCTCCAAGTGACAAATGTGACACCCAAGGGAGTAGTCCCTTTCTCAATTGAACTGAGATGCATTTTTTATTTTAGAGTTGAAGTTATGTGCTTGAACAATGGACACTGTCATCAGGACTGTATGGGAACTGCCCTACCAAAATATATAGGGATGGAGGAGCAGGAGGCTACAGGACCATCTTAAACAAAACAATGACTACAAACAAATAAATCGCCACATAACTTCCACTGCAGTTACAGATTTCAGGATCAGGTTTTTGGATGATCAGGAAAAGTGCAAGTGTTACAGAATACTAAGAAACAAGTTCTTTTGAAAATTTTGTCTGTAAGTAAAACAGTGTAAGCTATGATAGTATTGAAAGCAGTATTTTTAAAAGCTGGATTCTGTAATAGGCTGTGCTTTGCCTATGTGACCTTGTCTGCAGGTTCATGAGTCTCTCTTCTAATACAGGCTACAAAACAAACTTCAGGCACAAATAATCTGTGTTGTTTGACCAGAAACTCTGTATTTAATAGAATCAGAGCATAATTTATGTTGGAAAAGACCTCTAAGATCATCAAGTCCAACCCTTAACCCAGCATTGACAAGCCTACCACTAAACAATGTCCCCACGTGCCACATCTACAGATTTTTTAAACACTTTCAGGGATGATGACTCAACCACCACCCTGGACAGCCTGTTCCAGTGCTTGATAATCTTTTTGGTGTGGAAAATTTTCCAAATATCCAATCTAAACCTCCTTGGAGCAGCTTGAGGCCATTTTCTTGTTCTACTGCTTGCTAATTGGAAAAGAGACTGATCCCTAACGGTTTTTTCTATAGATTTGATATTAGGAAGAAATTATTTTCTGAGAGGGTGGTGAGGTACTGGCCCAGAGAAGGTTGCCCAGGGAAGCTGCCTCATCCCCAAAAGTGTTCAAGGCCAGGCTGGATGGAACTTTGGGCAACCTGGTCTAGCAGAAGGTGTCCTTGCCCTAGCAGAGGGGTCAGAAGTGACCTTTAATGTCCCTTCCAACCCAAACCATTCCATGATTCTATGATTTTAAAAGTGCTGGTTTTTACTACATAGGCAATACCTAAAAGGTTTCTCCACTGCTAGAGAAAATTAGGAACAAGGTAATGATATATCAGTCAGGAATTAGTTAGATAAAGCTAACACAGCTCTGGACAGTTGGGCTCTTCGGAAAACTTGACATGTCTTTTGTCCCTTGCAAAGTTAACTTCCACAGAGGCCATGTGCAGGGATAAAACCGCCTCACCCTTGTCACAGGCTCCTGAAACCATCAGTACAGGGACCAAGTAACACAGTCAGAAATCACCTGGGTCAAGGGCTACAGCTGCTCACTCTCAGCCCAGGTGGTTGGCAACTGAGCCAGCAACACAGGAGCCTGTGTTGAGCCCCTGTTTGACATCCCACACCAAGCAAACAGGAGCAGAAGGAGCAAGCATGTTTAGTTCCGAGCTTCCCCACCTTGTAATAATGCTCCAGCAGGATCCTGACAACCCCTTCCACGCTCTCCACTTCCACGGGCTTCCTGGCAAACTGGAGCAGGTACTGCAAGGCATCTGCAGGCGAGGTGGCTTTGCACAGGTCCACGTGGAGCGCTGCCGACTTGCTGGGCTTGGTCAGCCGCAGCTTCTTAGTGGACAGATCCTCATGCTGCTGCTGTGGGCAGAGGGACACAGCTCAGAAACACAGCATAGCCAGACCCACTCCTTCCCAGACTGAACACGGGGAGGCCTAAGGAAGCTCCCATGCCCCACGGCAGTCACGAGCCTCTCCTTCAGTTGTTTCAGGAAGACACACATCCTCAGACCACTGTGCCTGTTATTGTCCTGCCCAGGTAGTCCCTATACCCGTAAAACACCGCCTCTCCCCACCCTAGGCTGGGTCAAATTCTGCTGCTTCCAACGCCAAATAACTAATCCAGGGCAAACACGACTTCGCCCTCTCCCACCGGCCAGGAGCAGACACAAACTCGCTGTAGTTCCTTCCCCAGTCCCGGCTGGGGGATGCTGCGTCTTTCCGCAACAGTCATGGCCCTACTCAGGCCAAAGAATCACCACAACGGGTGTGGTTGAAGGGACCACAGTGGGTCATCTTGTCCAACCTCCCTCTCAAGCGGGGTCATCTCAAAGCACACTGCACAGGACTGCGTCCAGACGGCTCTTGAGTATCTCTAGTGAGGGAGACCCCACAACCTCTCTCCCTCCCCACTCTGAGGGGAACACCTTCCCTCAGACCTCTCCCCTCCGGCAGCTCCAGTCTTCTTAAACTCGGGGCCGACCCGTCCCGCTCCATCCCGACCCCTCAGGGGCCCCCCCAGCCCCGACGCCCGGCAGGCGGGCGGCGCTCACAGGCTCGACGCCGGGCAGGACCGGCGAGTTTCCCCACAGCTCCGCCTCACCCGCCGCCACCTCCCGCCGCACTGCAGAGCTCGGAGCCGTCCAACCTGGCCCAGGGGGCACGCGTTACCTGGACCACCTTGGTGAACTCCTCATACACCCGCTTCTTCAGGTGCGCCGCCATGACGCCGCACCGCAACCCGGAAGTGGAGCCATAGAGCTGCGGCAGGGAGGGGGGCCAGAGGCGCGGCCGCTCTTTCCGCCCGGAGGCCGCACTCGATGGTGCGGCGGCCTCCCGCTGCCATGGGGACGCGCGCACAACATGGCGGGCGCCGCCCGGCCCGGCCCGGCCCGGCCCGCCCTGCAGCCAGAGCCAGCCCCCCAGCCTGCCCCGGGGCGTCTGCCCCGTGCTGTTTCCCGCCAAAGCACACCCCCGGCTCATTAGTATTCGATTTTAAGGTGACTTTCCCGCCTATTTCTACTTTTTTAGCAAAGAAGTGACTGTTCATTGGTTCTAAATTATATCATTCTCTTCATTAATTACTATTCTGTCCTCCATTGATTATTTATTCTTGCTTCTCATGTTAATCAGTCCCCACTTCTCAGTCTTTTTGTTATCTTTTTCCCAGGTAGGGAGTTTTGCAGCACATACTGAAGAGTCTTTGTTAGTCTCTTGTTATCCTCTGGTTTCTGCAAAACGCCCTTGTAGTCTATAAATTCTGCATTTTTTGTGCCCTCTTTCAGAAATACATCTCTCTCTCGCAGGTTTTGTTGTCAAAGCATATCAGGGTTAGTTTGGCAAAACTTAGTTTCAGTGATTTTCCCAACCAAACTCTAACAATAACAGTTTGTGTAAAGAAACTTAGCTGCGTGCTGGCTAAAAGTGACTTAAGACTAATACAATGCTAATGAATAATATATTCCTTCTGACTAATTAAAAGAATTAAAATTAATTAGAAAAATTATTTCCATCAGAATCGTAGCAGCACTTAAGTCAGAAAACAATTTCTAAGATTATCGAGTTCGACCATTAACCTGGCACTGCCAAGCCCACCACTAAACATTGTCACCAAGTGCCACATCCACACGTTTCTTGAGCACTTCCAGGGATGGTGACTCAACCAATTCCTTGGGCAGCCTGTTCCAATATCTGACCACCCTTTCAGTGAATAAATTTTTCCTGATAATTTTCCTGGCACAACTTGAGGCCATTTCTCTTGTCCTGTCCCTCACCTGGCTATACCCTCCTTTCAGGCAGTTGTAGAGAGCAGTAAAGTTCCCCCTGAAACTCCTTTTCTCCAGGCTGAACACCCCCGGTGTCCTCGTTTATAACACCCAGCTCCCTCAGCCACTCTTCATCATACTTGTGCTGTAGACCCTTCCTCAGTTTTGTTGCCTTTCTCCAGGACACTCCAGGGCTTCAATGTCCTTCTTGGAGTAAGGGCCACAAAACTGAACACAGGATTCGAGTGTGTACCAATTACAGTTTCTCATGGCCGCAGTCCTACAGACTTAGGAGGCTGGTTGGTGTGAGGCTGTAACTATTCTATACTGAGATTGTTTTCTCCTGATACCTAATTTTCATCCCTTTTGTTGCAACTTAAGCCAGTTTCCCTACCCTTAGTATGTACAAAGAGTAACAGATCTCTTTAAAGCAGCTTTTTGTCTATTGGGAGGCCTCCTCAATCTCTCCTCTTCCAGGCTGAGCATTGCCAACCACATGGTTATGATCAAAAGAGACTATTTCCTAAATCTTTTTGTACTCTCAGACCTTGAGTCCATTCTTACCAAGGTTATGAATGTGAGAGATCTCAGAGTCCCTTCACACCTACAGCAGAACTGCCCTGCAGTCGCTGGAGTGACTCATGACTGTCACTGGGGGGGAAGTCCATGCTAGGATAAGCACATCTGAAACACAGCCTAATTAGGAGTGATTCAAATCCATTATGCTAAAGACAAAACTTCAGGTCTTTAGAATTTGGGGATCTTGAGGGGAAAATGTCAGTAAATAATGCACTTCTGCATAATTAAAAAAATTTTAAAAGCTATTTATTTGAAATGCCAAGAATCATTCTATGATTCTATGGTTATTGTCCTTGACTGGAAGAAATCCATCTTCTGAGAAGTGAAGGAAATATGATCTTTATCATATCAGCCATTATGATTCTCAGAGTGATTAAACTCAAGCCATCTCCAGTATAAAAATAAACTTTCAAATGCTAAGATTTTTTAAAACACATTATAGAATGCAACTTGAGTTCCATAAAAGAGAATTTGCAGGCTGTTGCTTCAGTACCACTTCCTTCCCACCAAATCATGGCAGGTTTTCCCAATTCTTCCAGGAGTTTATGTAGTTAGAAATAGCATCATCATAATAATGAGCATCATAAGAAAGAGATTAAGATTGTGTGGTCTGAGAGAGGAGTGTGTGTCCATAGATTATAAACTCCTCACATCAGTGATTTTTTTTTGCCTTTTGTTGATCTTGGAGTGTAGCTGAGGTTCTCGGTCTTTCCTTCAGAACAAATAATAAATAATGGTAATAAATACATTGACTAGAGAGTAGGCTGTCTGCTGGAGGAATAAGAAGAACCATAGGACACTGAAACCTTCCTTTTAAACTAGATTCTAGTGTAGAAAGGAGGGAGAAAAATACCTTTTGCCTTCTCATTAAGAAACCAAATTTAATTTGAGTATGTGGTAATGTCATTGTTTCAGTCAGGATTTGCACATATGTAGCCTGTTCTCATTTGCACTGAGAGAGCAACTCTGCATGTCCACAAGACATATTTGGGATTATTCATTTCCCCTAGGTTTAGTGAAGTTGGCTCAATTCACAGATCCATCTCTTTGAACTGAATGAATAGTAAGCAACACTGAAGAGTAAAATTCCTCCTTTTTCGAGAGCCTTTTAAATCCCCTAAAGAGTTATCCCAAGTAAAAAGCCCAAGTAAAGTGGCTCTTAAGTGCTCTTTGACATGGCAAACAGCCAAAGGAGATCCTTTCATTGGCGTGTGCATTTCTTCCTGTTCCTCTGGTAGCCCATGGTTTAGTCTCTGCAGTCCAGGTTAACTTGTTCCAGTAATTGCTTTCTAATGTTCCTTATCAATGGTGGCACTTTGCTACCACCAGGTGAACAGGAACTTGTAAAAGAAGTCGTGTGATTTGAAGCGAAAACCTTTTTCAGCAACATGGGGCTGAAAGGATATTTTATACCCTTTGGCTTCAACATCCATTTGAATGCAGTCCAGCAGATCAGAAATACTTGGCACAGCCTTCCAGGGGCCAAACTTCACCACGGATTTTTTATCCATGTCCAAACTGTTCAAGGCATCCTGACACCTGGTTGCATCCTCCTCAGTTCTGACCACGCATACGATGACGCTGGACTGTCGGGATGCAACCGCTTCCGCCCTGGCGATGCGGATCATCAGCTCGATGTTCTCACTGTAGTTGGGCACACGAGCCAGAAACTGCCTCCTCGCCACGAGCTCCCCAAAGATCTGCGGGGAGTCCTCAAGCTGCTTGATCAAAGGCTCTATGTCATAGAACAATGCCTCCTTGTAGACGTCCTGGATGCACTGGGTGGGCACTTGGTTACTGCGCAGGTACTCCAAGATGTATTTGAAGTAGGTGCCTGGCCTGTCGATGAAGAACCTCCCTTCAGAGTCAGTCCTGAGTTTGGGCTGGCCGGTGAACATCTCCGCCAGCTTGGAGCCAGGGTGTTTCTTCAAGGTGCTCAGCGTTGTCGTGTACATCTCCCCGCCAACATTTAACTCCACAATTGGTGACAACTGCAAAAAAAAAAAGGTGATAAAGAGCCATATGCATTATCAGTCTGAGGTCATCAACATGGAAGTGTCAAGGAAAAGACGGATGACTGTGGTTGGAGGATGGAATGATGGTGTGAAGAGCAGTATGAGCTCCCATTTTGTGAGCATCAGATGGGAAGCTCCACTTGCATCTGCAAAAAGCAGATCCAGGATACTTATACAGCTCTCGCAACCAGAGCAGCAGAGACTTGGACATTTCTAAATGTTTAAGTCCTCAACTCATCTTTGGGATGTAGGATAGTGTCATTTTCCTGGTGGGAAAGAGGGAAAAGAAGCACCCTGCCCAGGGAAGCTGTGAGTGACTACATGATCCAACACTGATCTCCTAAGTCACTCACAAGCATTGTCCCTGTGGGCCACCTACATACAGCAAGAGCAGCATGTGAGCTCTCACCCACCCCGTGTGCAGAGGGACAGAGATAGAGCCCAAAGCTGGGCCACTTCATTTTTATCATCTGAACTGTTATTTTCTCTTCAAAGGAGAAACTAAAGCTCTTTAAACTTTATAAATAGGTGGAATTGGCTTCCACTCATCTGGGGTTCAATTACAAACCCGGAAGTAAGATACAAAAATTCATCATGTTAGAGGTGCCGGACAGAAACTGTTTAGCAAAGCACCTAAAAATGTATGATGGTTTTAGTTAGGAAGTAAAGGAAATATTTCATGCAACTGACATGGACTTAAGAGGGAAAAATGAAAAGATTGTGGGTTTGTTTGCATTTTTTTAGCCCTCTATATTAACACCATTATCTGAATTGGAGGAGGCCCGAATACCTGGAAAGCTGGACTTTTTTTAATTGAGCTTCCTGTATGTTCAGTTCTGAAAATTTTTACTGACTTCCCTTTGCACTTGGTCATTTTATGTAGTACTCAGTAGATGAAAAGAAAAGGGAAGAAAGAGAGAAAGGAGACAGTTGTTTTCCATCCTGCCAGCACTACTGTAATGCAAGTCACAAGCCAGGCCAGGGCCCCACCTGCCATTGAGAAGGCGTGAGTCAATAAACAACCCTATTTTCCAGGAGCTCACCTACACTTTCTTGGATCTGATCACGAAAGGAGCTGCCTCAGTGCTGCTGGTCACATGCCTCAGGTGAAGTGTGTACTCAAGTGCTTAGCTGGATCACATGCAGCAGACCCACGGGATGACGTGAGCTGATCTCACAGCGCACACCAAGAGAAGGGGGGCTCCTGTGCCCTCTCCCCGTCCTGTTCTTGTACCTACCTACGTGTTCTCTTGCTCACTCATGCCCGCTCTGCTTCTCTTTCGTCTTAGTGAGCTGGATTTACTGACATAGGATTTAACAACCACAGAGCTGACAAAAGGATGGGACTAGGAGCAGACAGCCTGGTGCAGGGGGAGACCTTCCCTTTAAACAGGAGCAAACTATCAGATTTAGCAGAAATTTGCTCACACCCTAAGCCAGCCAGGGAAGCAACAGAAGATTCCAGCCAAAGACCCTGCTGTAATGTTGCTTTGCACTAGTGTAGGTGGTTTCATCTCAAGAGCAATCATTTACACTTGCGTCAAGAAGACAAACATTGTTCTGTCTGAGACTCTCTTGTGATTTCCACCCACTGAAAAACACAGCCCAAAGCTGTTTCTGTAGCCAGGTCTCTTCCTAAGAGATTTGCCATTAGTCCAAGAGCTACCAACAGCACTCCCCATTAGGGGTCATTTGACGGGAGAGTCTTAGGCTTTTGAGCCTTTGCTCCTTTTTCAGATGGCAGGTCAGATGTTTCATGCTGTTTGCCAC
>VZTT01068940.1:13341-28291 GCA_013400855.1 Buphagus erythrorhynchus
CGAAATCAATCAAAGAAAAAACAAAATATAAAAAAAAAAAATCAAAAAACAAAACTCCGTTTTTAAGAGAAATTGTTCCTTACGAGATCACAAGATAATTAAGGCACTAAACAGAACAGGTCACTTAAGAGTATAGATCACTTACCAATATTAGATTATTTCTTCTCTGGACAGAGGTAACCTTACAGACTAAGCTCCATAACTGGAAAGTAAATTGTAAAAAATTATGTTTTATATGTAATATATGTATACATTTATGGTTGAGGGGGCTTTTTGTTTGGTTGGATTTTTATTTGCTTTGAGTTTGTTTGATGGTTTCTTTTTTTTAATTATTATTTTTCTACTCTGCAAGGTAACAACAATGTGAACACTTCACTTTGGATCCCTCTGTCTCCTGCAGCACGGGGACACAGGAGGATTTCTGAGGAGGGATGGGACATTCTCCCTGTGCACAGAATTCCTGGGACACAGACCTGCTTTGCCTCAGGGATGCCTCAGCACCTTTGCCTTTGGAGCTCAGGACAAGTGGACTGCACTCTAATTATTCATTAATTTTGAGGACAGTTGAGTAGTCCCACAGCAACAATTTTGAAGCTTTCTTTTCACCATCTTTTTTTTTTTTCTTTTCAGATCTAAGAACCCATGGAAGCACTAGAGCAAGCCAGGGATACCTGGCTGGAAGCTTTGCAGATTTTTTCTCCACAGGCTGATTTGAGGGAGGAAGGGAGGTAAGCCTCAATATTTTGGATGCACAACTTTGGCTGCAGAAATGAATAAATCTAAACTCAAAGGCCAAAGGCAGCCAAGATGCCCTCTGTGTTTGTGTGGGAGAGTTCTGCACACTTATTCCCTTCTCTAAGCACAGCACACTGGGTTGGTTTTTGCAAGCTCCTGCATTATTTGCCTTCTCCCCAGGCCCCAAAATCTGCAAAACCTGTTTAATCTGGATTGCTAAAGCAAAGATTCTCATCACAGCTCCCAGGAGACAGCTCCCAGCAGCTGCTTCCTGCAGCTGGAAAGGTTTTCAGTGCCAGTCTAGACCTTCCTGTAGCAAAGCTCTGATGTTCATGAATAGCCAGCTGATTTCTAGTTTGGGTGCCTCACTGCTTTGGTTCCTCCAGCAAATATTGCAATTACAGCTTCCTTTGGTAGGTAGGAAGGTGTTACAGGCTTGTGCCACTCCAAGGCTTATGCATGTGAGAAACACAATTTATATTCATACTAATGAATAGGATATGATTAGTATATGGGAATATTAATGTGGGGCTCACAGGGTCAGGGTTCTTGGCTGTGCCCTGTGACATGAGAGTCACCAAATTTGAGCAAGCAGTTTGGGGTGTGTTTGCTTTTGTTGTTTTGTTTTTGGTTTTTTTTTTTCTCTAATGCAAGCAATTTACAAATAAATAGGCAAAAAATATATGTGTTATATAGGTAACTTTGAAATGACAGTAAAGAACATGATTTAAAATGAGGGTCCACTCAGAGCAGGTAAATTTATCTTTAAAATGAAGAATTATGGGGACTGTGGTAAGGACTAGGTTTCACCCCATTTTTTCCTTCAGACTAAATACATACTGCCAAGCATAAACAGAGAAAGTTGTTGGGGTTCTGGTTGGTTGTTTGTTTTGGTTTTTAAATTCATTTTTCTTTGTTTTGATTAGGTCATTCAAAGTCTTATTTGCTTTGGAAGCTGCAGCTATACAAAGATCCCATTGGAAGCTCTAAACTTTTCCAAAATCAAGAAAAGGGGAACAGAAAAATAGTTATTAATAGGCAAGGAAACTCATTATATTTTTTATTAAAGAAATTTGTTAACTAGGTGCCTTTAAAAGAGAGTTTATCATGACTGCTCCTTGGAAATGGAGAGTCTGCCTTGTTAAGTATTCACATTTACTGACTCATTGTTTATAAAATCAGGTGTTCCAAAGACAAGAGGTATTTTTTACAATAAGCAATTCTGTAATGAAACAGAGAAATATAAATCAATTTATTAGATATCATCTGCATATAGAGCTATGAAAAAGACCTCAGGAAATAAAGCTCAGGACTGCTGTAATTTGTAGTTTGGGGAAGCATATATAAATATCTTCAGGCACCATAAATTTAGATGGTTTACCAGAAAACATTAATAACTTTCTAGTACAAAGGGTGAAATGCTCCACCCACAGTTACCATACTGCATTCTTCCTCTACTTCCTGTAGGCGTAAATTCTATGTTCAGATTTGTGAAAAATAATGAAAAAGAGTAGGAAGCAGTCTACTTTTCTAAGGTATGCAGGTGGGAGCCAGTAAAATAGGATTCCAGGGGCACCTTCATATCTTCTTATCTTCATACTTTCACCTTTCCCTACTCTAAAAAAAAAAGCAAATTGCTCAAATGCTTTGCTGAGCCCTCCTCACCTCTTGGGTGTTTCAATGAATTTAGCTGATCTGGCTCCTTCACAATCAGATGCATTTTGACACACCCATAGCTTGTTGATCACAACCCATTTCTCACACTCCACCCCCCTGAAAAAGGAGCTCAGTGCCAGTGTGCCTCTCACAGATCAGGCAGCAGCTTTCCTGATGAGCCCTATCAAGTCCATTTTTGGAAATGACATCAAATAATACATTTCTCCTTTTTCCAGGCTAAGATATTTTATGTCCTGCCTTTTATTATGTTGCATATAGTCTTTTCAGAATGTACCATTCTCCTTTTCCAAAGCATGCTGTAGTAGATGAGTACATTCAATCTCTGAGTCTAATTTGGGGAAGAATCAGCAGTTTAGTGTTTTGTACTCATGAGGGTACCATAGGAGTGATGCACCAAAACTGTGATGTTGTGTTATTGTTTTCTTGGTAATGGTATTTCTGGCTAATTTTAAATAACCCAGTGTTTCTAGACAAAGGAAAATCTTTTGGATGAAGCAGGCACATTGGCTGGTGGTGGAACTATTCAGTAGAGGAGAAACTGGTACAGTTATTCCCTTCTCTGATGTTCCTCACAGAGTTCTCCCTCACTGATGGCGACAAAGTCCCATTGCCCAGGTATGTCCTGCCCTCAGATGGGAAAGGTCAAGACTAAAAGGAGAAATGGGGACCCAGGGATGTCCTGCCCTCAGATGGGAAAGGCCATGACTAAAAGGAGAAATGGGGACCCAGGTGTGTCCTGCCCTCAGATGGGAAAGGTCATGACTAAAAGGAGAAAAGGGAACTTTGAGTAGGACCTGATGGTTTGTGTCTCCCCTTCAGCTCTGGCTGTGGGTGCACGATGGCTCCAACAGTGACAATGACACCCCAGAGTAACTCATCCCTTCTGTAATGTTGTGATGGCTTTGCTTCACAGGTCAGATAATAAATCATTATTATATCATTATATCATTATGCTCCTCCTCATTTGTCTTACCACACACTGGTGAGCAGTGCTGAAGGACTTTTCAGGTTCTCTGGCCTCATGATACCTCAGTGTGTTTATTCCTAGTCACACAAGCCAACTTCATTGTAGCTCTGAAGCTTGATAGCAATTTTTCTCTATTGAATTATCAAATTCACCAAACTCTGAATTGGGCAGTTTCTGTGTAAAAAAAAAAATAAGTGGCTACAAAATTTTGATCAGCCCTTTCACTCAGTTCTGTCTGGTATTTAATGACTTTGTTTATTGCACACAACTGAAAACCAGCACATCATAATTATGATAAATGTAAATGTTTAAAGTGCATTGCTACTCTGCCTTGTGTGTGAAGAAGGGTGACAGAAAGCAGGGTGAAAATGAGAAAAAGAGGTTTAATTCCCTATACACTGGAATACTTCCTTGTACAAGTCTTCCTTCCTTTGTACCTTATCTGAAAAACATGGTTGACATTATTTTCTCCCTTCTGCATTCAGTCGACCTAATATAAATACTAAATTCTACTGTCAAGACTATTAATTCTTACACGTTAGAACAAGGGGCCTGGGCCAAAGCCAGTGTTTCTCTGCTACAGAAGAAAAATAAAATAAAAATAAAAGAGAATTAGTGGATAGTTATTTCAGTATGGTCAGCCTCATGCTAATCTCCTCAGGTACAGGATAAACGTAACTCAGCTGGATATTTATGATATATTTAAGGTACAGCCTGCCTTCCCCAAACAGACAGTTTGATATCTTCCTCAGGTACCCATTATCCCTTGTTTTGATCACTTGTTGCCTTAGCAAAGCTGTTCATACCCGTGCAGAGAGAGCTCCTGCTCTGGCCACGAGGTGCACATCTGCATCTGCCCTGCCAGCTGTGCACAGCCCTCCTCACCCTCCTCTGAATGCACAAACAGCAGCTCCCCACTCCTCACTCTCCAACAATCAGCTTTTACAACAGATCCTCTGCCTTTCCTCTCAGAGCTGCTTCCTGTCCTCAGGAGAAGCAGCCTGAACACATCTGCAGTTAGCTCAGTGCCTTTTTTCCAGATATCTCAATAAAACTCTGAATTGCCAGAATCCTTATGAAAGACTCCCAAATACACTGCTGATACCCTGAGGGTGACACCCAGCCAGCCAGCAGAGTGGCCTGTTGTAATCCAACTTTTCCCATTAAGCAGTACACTTCTATTATTTCCCATACTGTAAAAACTTAAAGATATTTTTTTCATTTAATATGGAAGTGGGTTGGTCATGATTACAGTTCACAGTGTTGTTATAGTAGTAATAATAGTAACTGAAAGAAGTCCCCAAACCTCTCATTTAAAATAAATCTGTAGCTATACATAACAATAAAATAATGCATTTTTAGAAAACGTCATGTATTTATGTGTTAATTTAAATATAGATGCTTTATACTAAAAGATACATAAATTCAATAATTATAAACATTGAAATGATGCAAAAATTGCCCAAATCATCAGTTCCTATCAAACTCATCTCAAATCTAATAAACTTAAAAACAAGGGCATGCCATTAATAGACCTCTGACTATGCAAATACTCTGTCAGATCCTGGACATGAAACAATGAGATTTTATCTCCATAATTTTATTTTTTTTTTCTGTACTACTATCTTATGTAGCTTATTTTACTGATAAATAGAGTGGGTATATCAGTGATTATTTTCTGTAATTACTTCAGAAGTGGATATCATACCTGTGTGTTTAAATATGCACATATCTTTTCACTTAACTTTTCTTATGTTGTTGAAATATTCTCAGCTGAACAAGCTGAGAGGTAGAATTTTTTTCCTCTGTCAAAAAAAAACCACGAAACTGAATCATACTCTTAGTGTCAGTAATTTGAAAACTGCAGAAAAAAGTGTATGGGGAGCACCTGTGTTGGTATAAGTGACTTTGGTGACAAAGAAACTTCTGTGAAACTTTTCTAATTCTAGATCATACACAGAGACAGGTGGACCAAAGTACCAGAGTGCCAGTGTCTGCCCAATAAAGCTGCTCTTCATCTCTGATTGAAACTTTTCTGGTAGCAGAACAAAACTATCTAGAAAATTTTCCTTCTCTGACAAGTGAGACATCTCAAAGCACCTTGATAAACTTAAAAAAAAAAAAAAAAACAAAAAAAACCCAACAAAAACAGAAGATTTATCCCCTTTACACTTTGGGCAAAGACTGCTCTGATAGAAGTTCACATACTGCAGTATGGAAAATCCTCTAAGGAACCTGACCTTTGGAAAAATGTGGAAGGCCAGCTGAACCCTCATTCCCACGAGTACTCACAGAAAAAATCCTGTATAATCATTAACTGAACAACTTAAAAATAAAACAATTTATCTTCTTTCAGCAAAAGGGAAGCACCCTTGCCCTTGTTATGCCAGATCCACGTGGTCTAGTAGGTTTTTCCTGGGTGGAGGTACTGGGAATTGAGGTTTAACACCACACAAGTGAGATTGGTGGATTTAGGACTTTCTGGTCTTCTGAATCAGCCTCCCTACTCTGCATTTAGCCATGGTCTGGACCTGTCCTGCATTGCAGCACATGAATGAGGCAGAGGAAAGATGAGCTTATTTCAAGTCCCTGTGGATGAAAAGCACCTGTAGGTAATACTTAGAGATACAGTGAAGGAGCAGGGTGGGTCCAGGATGGTGGTTTTCCTTCCAGAATAGCAAAAAATGCAGTGCAACTATAGTTCTAAGCCAGAGAAAGTTCTTCTGACTTTGTAATAGTTCCAGTTGAACTTTCCTTTCATCAGTTTCCCAGAATTTATTTTGAAGCCATTTATATTTTTGAATGCTACAATGTCATGAGGCAAAAAATAATCACAGTATAGCTATAATTTGCATGGAAAATTACTTCCTTCAGTGTTGCATCTCTTGTTGTTGACATAAAGGTCCACTGGAAACAAAGATCTTTTATGCCACGTAGGTGTGATTAACTTCTTTTGCAAAGCATGAATAGAGGAGGGAAAAATGCTTGCTGGATTGCTAATGGAAAAGTGAGATCCGTGGGATCCCCATAACACCTTTGCCTAAAAGTTATTTTCTGTTCTTAACAATGGCTGTAGATGGAGACTTATGTTTGCATAAGCAAGCAGAGGCACTCAAAGAAGTCAGAGAATGACACCTTCCAGAACTCTGACAAGGGAAGGTGCCATCATGCAGCCTAGGAGGCAAGTTTAAAAAAAACAAAAACCAAAAAACAAAAAGCTACAGCTCTCAGCCTTTAAAACATTCATCTGCAGAAATGTCAGTAGCCCCAGTGGCAAGCATTCTAACAAAGAGCAGGATATTCTTGTTTTCAAAGCCTGCAATTTTTAAGGGGAACATCCCTTAAATGGTGTCTCTTTTGTCTCTGGCTGTTTGCTTGTGTGGAACAGGTGGAGGGCAGAGCACACGATGGAGACAACCTGTGGAAGGTGTGCGAGGTAAATCCGGGATGCCTGTGGCTTTTAGGAAAGTAACACCTGTGGATTTTAGGAAAGTAACACCTGTGGATTTTAGGAAAATAATACCTGTGGATTTTAGGAAAGTAACACCTGTGGATTTTAGGAAAATAACACCTGTGGATTTTAGGGAAGTAACATCTGTGTCTTAGTGAGCATCCTGGTCTAGTGCACAGTGTCCCTGCCTGTGGCAGGCTGTTTGGAACTAGATGATCCTTGGATTTCCCTTCCAACCCAAACCATTCTGTGATTCTGTGATCTGTGGGACATCCAAAACCATAACCTTGTGTGCAGCCTGCAAGTTGCCCTGGAGCTGGCAAATCCATAATAACCCAGAGGTTGCCCACTGCCTTTCCCCCAGCGTGCTGCTGCCCACAGCATTCCTGCAGGGTCTGCCAGCCCAGCCAGGCTGGGGACAGGCTCCCTCCCAGCCCCAAATAAAACACCAGCCTCGGGTGGGTGAGAAGCTCTCCTAATTCCAAATCTGAGATGCTCCAGGGGAGTTTGAAATTAAGCAAAACACATCTGCCCATTCCTCATTATGGTTGTTGTTATTGTTGTTGTAACCTTTCCTTACACTAATCCACATTTCTGTTCCACGCAGCGAGTATGCGAGAGGCTGGAAATAGTCATTAAAATGCGATAATGCTTAAAATTCTAGCACATTAACACTGACATTTTGCCTTCTAAACAATCTCAGGTAATGAAGGTCAGTACAAGCAAACAGTCTGTCTATGGCCCTTCGTTAGAGGCTTTCTGTGCTTGGACTTCACAGCAGGGACTGTCAGGCAGCCTTTTCCTCTGTGCAGCTTCTCTCCAAGTGCTTGCTGCAGCTGGCTTCAGCATATGGTAGAATATGAAGATATTTTCTGGGGTCCACTGCCTCAATCACTGTTTAATGATTAATTACTACAGGCTGGTGTCAGGGTGAGACATTCAAGGCTTCAGGCAAAAGTCTTAACTATAGAAAATGACAGCAGGCGGGATTTTGCCAAAACGAGCAACTTTGCGCCGCTGGTTCTAATGATTTGCACTGCCTTTTGATCCATTTGTAAACAGCAAGATGGTAAAAGGCTGGAACTATCAGGCAGCAAATGCCAAAAATAACAAGAAATTGTTCCCAGAGAGAGTCTTAGGATGTTTGTCTTGTTGAGAAAATGTTATAACTAGATCTCTTGAAACAAAGGGGGGACTGGTGTGCTACCTTCCCTCAGACCATCTCCAGGATGGGAGGAGCCCAGCCTCCAACCACCAGCCCAAAGAAGAGGAGGAAGAGGCAGGGAGCTGAAGCCCACAGTGGCTGTGAGGGTGAGGAGTGAGCTGGGAAGCCCCAGGTCCATCCCAGCTGATGGTGTGGCAGTGATGGTGCCTTCTGCAGCAGATCTGGAGCCAGGACCAGCCCTGGGGAGCCCCTCCCCAGGCAGCAGAGAGCAGCATCCCCACCAGCACTGCCTCCTGGGGCACTGCTGGGGGAGCTGGGACGTGTCCCCATGGTACCTGGCACACTGGGGGAGGTGGAAAGCTGATTTCTCCTTACCCTGTGGTTCCACACTGTGCACAGCCCCACTGAAGGACAGACCCCTTGAGCCTCAACCTCGTGATCAGCAACCCTCCCCTCCAGTTACAGCAGCCTCAAATTGATGTAATGAGGACTTGAGGGATCAAAGCTGTTTAAAGGCTTTTGTTCACTTCATTTAGAAATGCATCTTAAACCCCATTAATTTGCTTTGCATGGCTCTGTGTGCGTATCAAAACTACCCATAAAGATACAATTATCTCCCACCTACAAAGATAAGAATTGTATGTGTGCTTTAATAAAGCCCAGGTTAATTTTCTTCAGATTGCCCTTCATCAGAAATGCAAAATGAGTGCAAATTATACAATTCACATTTAGTGTCATGTTGCAACTGCTTTGTGCTTGTGCCAATGAGTCTACAGAGCAATAAAGAATAAAATCTTTCATCTCAAGTGCCTTTGTCTTTGATAAAAATATGAAAAATACTTACTTTGAAGAAGGAGTGTTTCACAGTGGATAGCTTGTGATTCCATTTTCCTTGTGTGGTGCCATTACAGAAGCCAAAATCTCACCATCTTCTTTCTGGTGAAGACAAAACTGATTAGCACTGGAAATGCTTTTGGTAATTCAAGGAAAATACTTTTCATTTCCAGGGAAAAACTGTCATGGTCTGGCTCACTGTGACACTGAGGCTGCTGCAGCCAGGGAGGTGCGTGGCAAAAATAGAGAGATGGGAAGAACAGGAATAATCTGGGGGAAAAAAAGAATTGAATAATGGTTAATATAAAAAAGGAAAAAGCTGTGAGCAGTACAAGGGATGGTTTCTGGAGGATCCCAGAACCAGGAAGCCACAACAATCTATAGGGTGGGGTGGAGGGTGCAGGGTCCAGTCAATAATGGGGATAAGAAACAGAACCAAATATGCAAAGGGCAGTCAGCCAACCATGTATCAAACTAAGAACATCACCTTATTTGTAACTGATTAACATATTAGCTGCCATGAGACAACTCTTTCTGTTCTCTCACCCTAAGGGCAGAGGATGTTCTCTCTCCCAGCCAGATGCTCCCCAGGGTCAGAGGTTGGAGATTTCTGCATCTGCAGGTGAAGCCCCTCCCCTCTCCATCCCAACCAGACCCATTTCCACAAGAAACATCCAACTTTTTTTGGCTGTTGAAAGCCAAAAAACCTTAGGCTTTTGGAAAAGAGAAGCAAAAGAAATCACTTTACTTTCTTCTTTTATATCAAATATTTTCCACTGAAGTGAAAAAGAAAATCCTGTAGAGTGTATTTGTTGCAGGAAAGGGTATTTTTTAGGAAACAAAATTGACTCACTTTAGATGAATTTACTGCTTTACAAAGGTATTTTATTTTCATGAATTAAATAAATTTTTCATAGTGCATAATCAAAATGCTTTTCTATTCCTCCAGGTTGCAGAGTATGAAGAAGACTCAGTTATCTACTAATAAAAAACTAGATTTTGCTGCATCCAATCTTTTGTCCTTTTGTTATTATGGGAAGAGAATGATGCTAAGTGAGAAGCAGCAGATAATTAATGGGCAGCTCACCTAGCTTGTACAAGCCACAATCGAATGCAGCATTATTTGTCAGTTTTTAATGTGATATTAACTGGTGATGGGTGAATCACAGAAGGTTGAGAGGCTGTTTGAATGATCACCAGAAGTTTAGATGCTTATTTAAAATTTATCTGAATGTCTAAATATGTAGAGTTGGGAGTTACTCGTTGCAGGTCTCTTAGTAAATAAAGGTGATGACATAAAAGGCCACACTTTGGAAATGAGACTTTTGGTACTCCCATAAGGACTGGAAATATGTGAAAACAGCACTTTTTTCCTGTTTCTGCTGATAGAAAGCACTAGAGAAGACACATGAACAAAGTTACTCAGCCTCTTAAAATCTCCAGAAAAGCCATGAACTTTTAGCTGATATTAAAATATTAATCTGAATTAGTCTGCATATGTATAATTTCAAAAGTAATGTGAATTCTTGATAAATGAATGAAGCTTATTGAAACCACATGCTTTTTCTCTTCTAAGCAGCATCAAAAGAAAACTTGTTATGCAGACTAAAAACTTCAATCCAAAATATTTTTTGTGATCTTAAAAACAATTTTAGAGAGCAAAACCTAGATGGAATTTCAAGGCCCATCAGACACAAAGGCACAACCTTTATAAACGTAGATAACTTTCAAGATGAGTCTCTCATTGTTAATGCAGACAGTTCCAAAGACAAAAGCAAACAGTATTTGGCAGCAGGAACTTTTAATGAGAATGTCATTAAGGAATTCAATCTACAGACCACAAAGTGATGCACAGCAGACCCACCTGACTCCTCTGCAGCTCAAACCTTCATCTTCCATTAAACATAAAGAAGACATTTTGGGTGAACTGAGTGTGTGTCCCCAAGTGAGGAGCCCTCCTTGTACAAAACCCCAGATTTGCCAGAAGGTTGCCATCAGCCTCTCGCAAATTGTCACCATGGGCGAATGATTTCTTGGATACCACCTCTACTGATCCTCTGTGAAACTGCAGAAAAATACAGAGAAGGCCCATATGGAGTCAACATCCACCATAAAGAGGGTGGGAGGAGTTTGACTGGAAAGCACAGCCCAGATGGAATTTTGGCACAGGACTGGGAGGCCAGGGCACTCAGGCTTAGACAGCCTGTTTCACATTGCAAATACAGGTTATCAGCCCAGCCAGGAGCAAAATCTGTGTCCTTGCTGTGCAGCATTTGTGACTCCTCCTGCTGCCACCTGCAAGATCCTAATGTATCAGGAGAAGGACACAAAGCAAAACAGAGATGAACAATGAGCATGCAAAAGGATCCTAAGCTCAAGTTGCTGTTATTTTGGGTTGGCAGAGCTCATGATTAGCATCATCAGACACTATTCAGGTTTGTGTCAGGTCAGCCTTAAATCTTCAAGTAAAAATTAAAGGGAATCTCAAACATTAATCATCTTTCTTTTTAGAAGAAAAGAAAAGTGATTAATGTGCTGTTGCAGTTGTATTATTGTCATTACCTTGTGCTTTGGCTCCTCCACTCCAGAAATCATCTAATATCATTTTGGATTACCTAGGAATGCTTCCTATTACTTTATCTGCCATTTCAAGAGCACAGGACTCTCAGAGGTCATGTCACACCTACCACAACTGAGGTGATGTCCAGAACCTGCTATGTTGCCTGCTAAGTGACTGGATATGTTCAGAAACAAAAGGGCAAGAGTGAGATTTTTCTGAGATTAAGACTCCCTAAAAACGGTAGAAATTCTTAAAAGATTTAGGTGAACAGTAGATTTTTGGATGCCACCCTATGAAAGAATATATGCAAGATCTCTGATCTCGTTTAGTTGAGCTGGCATATTTATATCCCAAATTTTATGAGGCTTGAGCTTTCCGAGTAAGGGTGTTATGATGAGTTAACACCACTGCTTAGATTGTTCACCAGCCAAATAGCAAAATTCCTTAATGTCATTTTATGGGACTTATAAGACATTAAACTAAATATGATTGCTGCTCCATAAAACAGAGCAGTTCTCCATATACTGTATGTATGCAAATACAACATCCTATCTCAGCCTCCAGTGCCCATAGTAAGTTATCCTTAGAGTTTAGACTGAATAGCTATTATTGGTTTACATGCCCCTATATCTTTGCATTTCATATAGCTAATAAAGGGAGAAGCTTTTCAAAAAATAGGAGTGATGCCTTCTGTGCCTCACCAAGCAGCTGAGAAGCTTTTCTCTTTCAGCAGAAGAGCTACATTTGTCCAATGGAAACACATTTTCAAAATGCAGAAGAGGTGAATTTTCAAACCAAGGCAGGTGGGATATTTAATGAATGGAAAAAGTTTCTTTTAAAATCCATTTTCATATGAGGCCAAATATTCACAGGGATCCATGGGCAAGGTGAGCAAGGTATATAGAATTAATAGATCATGTTAATAAATAGAATCCTAGGTGAAAGTTTAAACTTGGTCTAAAAACATAGTTTAAACATGGTCTAAAAACATCTCTCTACCAAGAGTAAGAAAAATTGCTTTTATCATAATTACTTACTCTATCAATTTATCTTCAAAGCATATTGTCCACTCTTGGAAAGATTTTTTTTTACCTTTGTGGAACTCAGTTCTGTTTCTGAAAATAATTTCATCCTGTTTGCTATGATGGGAAGAGCAACCTTAATAGAGGGCCATTACTATAGTCCTATATTTGATTGTAGACGTTGAATATAAAATAATTGTTATTGTTTTCCAATAAATTCTGATTTGGGATGCACTGAATCTGGAACATTCACCAAATAATGCCTGAGCTATGAATGTTATGATTCTGAGGGCAGAAAAATGCATGAGGTTTTTAAAAGCTGGGATTTTGAATGAAAGAGGAAATGAATCATCAATTTATGAAATCATCAGCATATGAAAATCATCAATTAATGAATGCATAAGTTAGATAAAATCTGAAAAAAATTCACATGTGCTAGTCAAAGTAAGAATTCATAGAGCTATTGATCTTGGCAGTATTACAGAGGTAACATTTTTACAAGGTTAAGCTGTCTTTGAACTTTTCTATAATTTATTAGATGCAAACAGAAATTTTTTCTGTATCAAGCATATGTGTCTCTCTGTTCCTTTACTTTAAAATTATCTCAAATTTTGACAACTGTAAGAGAAAAAAGTCCTCTTCATTGCATTTTACAACTCCACATCACATTAAAAAAATATCTAAGATATTAAGCCACTAGGTATTGTTCCATATTCCCAGCCTTTGAAATGATTGGCAAGGCAACTTTGTGGATAACCCCTTGAGAAAGAAGAATATTTGATATATATTTGTCATCTCTTTTATATTCCTTTACTGCAACTATTTAGCTGTTCTTTCAAAGATACTCTAATTTTGGGGCTTTTTTTCATTAGCCTGAGAGCAGAATCAAACATGCTGGAGAAATGTGCATGGTGTAGAGATGCATACATAAAACTGCCATTAAACTTAGAGGAGGACTGTCCCTATATATAAAATTTAGGCAAATCTGAGCATAGGGGTGATAAAATTCATTCCATATCTTCTTTATGCATTAGTATAAAAGTTCAAGTCTTTGATTCAGTTCTTTTCAGCATTAGTGGCAGCTATTGCTGCAAGGAAATTAATAGGGCTATCTCAGTGACTTCAGTAGGAATATGCTCAGTCCCTAAACTCAGTCCCTAAAGCTCTGCTGAAACATAAATGTCACTGCTTTGAGGGAATACTCAATATATTTTGTTCTCTGAGGTACAGCAGTCTGTGAAGCTGCTTCAATGAAAGTTGATGGAAACTCAGGAGAAGTTAGTTGATACTTCCTAAATATCTTCAATGAATTAAAAAAAAAAAAAAAAAAAAAAAGGCAATTTACCTTCTCCCACTTCTGTCACATTTTCTTTTGGCTAGTTTCTATGAAATAATCTGTCTGAAATCAATCTGAGTGTTAGAGATCCGGATCAGGAACTTCTCAAGCAGCTGCCCCTGGATGGGAAGTTTCAATGTGCAGGGTTACACTAATTTGGGGTCCATGGAGTTCCTTTCAGCGAGATTCCCAGAGGACTGCAGCATCACACCTCAAATTTCAGCAGATTTCAGAGCCCAGATTTCCATTATTTCTTAATTAAGCTCACTTACTTCAGAAGTCCTAAAAGACAGGTAAAACTAAGGATTTTTAAGTGCTAATCACATGCTGAGCCCTCAAAGTAATGTTCTACTACATTTTTTTCTCTACATTTGATACATGACCACATGATAAGCAGTCTATGTTAAGGACAATATATGGGAATATTATTTTCTGCTTCAATTACATGGTTTCAGATAAACAGGATTCAATAGTCTTGTGCTTTGAGAGTCTGACTGATCTGCTTTGCAAAACCTTTTCATTTTTCTCCCTTTTTAATAAACTGTTTGTCACGCCTCTTTGTTCTAAAATGAGAGTAAATGTTTTGCTTTATAATCTTACTTTTTTAACTAAATAAAAGTTGCGGCATAAAGTTTTAATATAATTCTAAAATATGCCCTTGTAGAAGTTGCCATAAATGTCGACATTTTCAGCAGCATGAATTTATGATGACACTGAATTTTACAGCACTATAAAAGTCCATAGTCATGATGACATCTACAGCTGCCTTTTCACTAAAATATAAGAAACTATATTAAGACACATAGTTCAACATTTCCACAGACTTTAAGGAAGAAATTGTATACACCAGCAAGTGCTCACAGCAGTCTCAAGATGGAATAGATGTAACACCCCATGATTATTTAGCTGCTAAATATTTTTATATTGAAATGGAAATCAGCAGAGAGTTCTTTTGTTCCTCTTCAGTTTTTATTTTCTTCTATCGATCAAGGCAAAAACTGGACTTAAAGAGCTGGAAATAAGCTTGAATTGGTGCTCTGCCAGGTGAAGGTAACTTGGTAAGCCCAAATGCCTCCATGCAAACACAGCCAGGAATGGGAACAAGAGACAGGAGAGCACAGGCCTGCAGGGCTGGCATCTCACTGGCACTCCAGAGATGTGCTGGGATGGCTCCTGTGCCTGCAGGGCTGGAATGGAGAGATA
>VZTT01068945.1:4533-17421 GCA_013400855.1 Buphagus erythrorhynchus
AAATTTATACTTCTGCAAGCATAACAGGACAAATGGCAACAGCTTAAGAAAAAGTGATTTTTAATATACACTAAAGCAAAACAAAAAGAGTGTCCTTAAAGGCAAAAGTACCGTGAAGAGTTTCCACAAAATGAGAGATGGTATAAATATCACCAGTGTGTAACCTCTTAAATAACACAGACTGCANCAGTAGCAGGTACAGCAGAGAAATAACCCACACTTTTCTGTCATACAAAGACAAAACACCCTGCTCAGATAACAAAGCATTTTTAAGAGGTCTATCAGCTATGCACTGAAATTTATACTTCTGCAAGCATAACAGGACAAATGGCAACAGCTGAAGAAAAAGAGATTTTTAATATACACTAAAGCAAAACAAAAAGAGTGTCCTTAAAGGCACAAGTACCGTGAAGAGTTTCCACAAAATGAGAGATAGTATAAATATNAAATATCACCAGTGTGTAACCTCTTAAATAACACAGACTGCAAAAATGAATTGGGAGTGAAAGAAGATTAAAATTGGTCTTTTTCTGCAAACAAAGATTAATATTCTCCTCTGCAAACAAACACTAATACTCTCGTCTGATTAAGACCAGTGATCATGAAAGTAACTTCTTGCCATTCTCAATCTTTCTGAAGTTAAACTATTTAATACAAGGTTAAAATGTTACTCTGTCCCAGTAGGGGATATTCCCACATCCACTGCCCAGTAATTTCAAGAAAATAATTCTAAATTTTTAGATGGGCAATTTAAATCACTATGGTGCCAATGAAAGCTTCTACATTTTATAAAATTAAGAAACCTCTTTTAGAAACCAAACCACAGAGTAATAATCTGCATGGCCTAAGTAAGCCCATGTTGCTGTGCTTCAGGAAATCTCTCCATCTGAAATACAGTCTCCTTGGGCTGCAGAAAATTCTCAAACTCAATAAATACTTTCTCAAAGCATAAAGACCTGAGAGTGAAATAGCAGACTACTAATATTAGTGTAATATTGTACATGAAAATTACACTAACTGTTCACATTCCAACCTTGTCCACTGAGGCTTCTGAAGGCAGTGAGATAGAAACCAATTATTCCAGAGGTATCAGTTCATGGTTATGGTAATACAATTCATCAGAGAACAAGAGGTCTCTGTTATAATCACAGAATGTAAAACCTGATACTTTTCTAGCTTGTCCGGATAGAAAAAAAAATTATTTGCAGTGCTGTTATAAAGGCAAAAGAAATAGATTCAGAGACCTATGCACAAGGACACTTTAAAACAAAGAATGAAGAAGAAAAGGCTACTTATTTCTCTGGATAGGCCACCCATTTATCACAAGGTAGTATGTTCTTAGCCTTATTCCCTTCAGAAAGGGAACTTGCTCCTTTACTTTTCCAGTGTCTCTGAGGTGCAAAGAGATATTCCTGCCCTGCTCTGCTAAATCCACAAGACTCAGCTGGGCAGCAGACAAGAACTAGAACTGCTGCTGAGAAAAGGCTTCACCCTGAGCTGAGCAGTGGCTGGTTTACCCTATTACCCCAGCAAACAACCTGTGTGGAGCTCAAACATCCTACTTCCTCCTGTCCACCTGAGACTTACGCTGGATGAAACTGGAAAGCCAGAGACAGCATAGTCAGGGCTGTAAGGAACATGAAGAGGAAATGATTTTGTTTCACAGGACAGCACAGGGCAAACATACAACACAAATCTGCAGAAAATATGCAGGATTAGTTCTGCCTGTTGTGGTAGAAAATCTTCAAATCCCCATGGATGAACTGAAGAAAGCAGAAATAAAGGAACTGTACAGTAGTTCAACAGATCTACATGGGCTGAATTTACAAAGAGATTAGGTTGGGATCTTGATTTCTTTTTATAACTTCCTTAAGTATTCCTGAATATTTTAACAGCTTGTTCGAATAATGCCATTGGAGTTATCAATTCCATATGGATTTCACAATATGATTGGTTTGTGCTGCATGTGGGATAAACATCTAGCTGACAGAAGGAAGCACCTTTCAGCATGTTAACATCCACTGTCCTCTGGACAAGCATCCCTCTGACTACAGCAAACTGGNTGTCACTATCAGTACTTCAGAAGCAGTGCTGCTCATAAAGACCAACAGATTTAACCCTGCAGGAACTATTTAACCAATACTTGATAGAGGAACTCTGCCTATGTTCAGGCAGAGAAGATGTATGCAGCATTTCAACACCATGAGCTGTTTCAGTAATTACCATCGTGCTGCAGAGCAATGCTCAGAAAGAAAATCACGACTTTACTGTTGGACAACGGAAAGAACTCCAATCTCCACTAGACCTATCTTTGGAAAAAAAAAATTCCAGTACTTTATGGTAACATCATCCTCCAGTAACATCCTGAAGGACCAGCAGTAGTAAGTAAGGCTGTCTGCTACCACTATGTGCCCTTTTCAAAACCATGACTGGAGGTAATTAGGTTATGTCCAAATTCATCAATATGATGAAGGTGAAAAATAACAAAAAGATGAAGAAACTTTTGTTCAAGTGTGGAATAAGAACACTACATGTCACGCTTAAATTCCCATTCCCCACACTGCTATTCACTCAATTTGAAAAGGAGAAAACCAGAAAGTTTTATATTAACTCTATAAAACATACATTTGGCCTCTGAAAAAAAATCAGTAATTAAAACATTGATCTTGTCCCACACCAAGAAAGTGTTTCCAGTTAAAAGGCAGAGATACTTATGAAGTAGTGGAAAAAGTTAATGCACTTTGAAAGATTCCTGCAGTCAGGCTAACTTACCTGAATAACTACGTACTCCAGCTTCAAAAACAGTGAAAAAAGAATCATTTAACACTTTGTACTGAAAACGATTAACAAGAAGCAGATACAGAAAATTTTTTTAAAGTGGGAAAAAAAATGTTCAGAAGAGTGAAATTAAGTACTTCAACCAAATAAACTGGCTTTTGTGCAGTTTTAAAATAGGACATTTCTGTATCTGAAAATTTTTATCTCTAGTGAAAATTAAAACAGAAACAAACTAATCAGAATAGTGGCTGAAACCAAGTTGTTACAATGCAACTTCACTAAGATACTATTCTTCCTGGTTTATGTGGCAGGTGGGATGGAAGACAGACCTCGATTTTCAAAAACATCGACCTAATGCTGAGAAATGCTAAGATGATTTTTTATATCCATTCAACCAAAAGGATAAATTAACAACAGGGGGAAAAAAAAAGCCACAGGCAAATATGTAAGCAGCTTGCATCACCTCAGCAATTTAAACAACAGTAACTGTTTCAGGTTTCTCTCCAGATATTCCTCCCCAAGAACTTCATATTGTTTTGCACAATAGAATTTAAAACTTTTAAAGTAATTCATAGCAGTGAATTCTGTTTCTGAAACAATTCAGATAAATCTTGTGGGTGAAATTCTGCCACTCTGTTGTTAAGGCAAAGCAGATTGGAGACTCTAATTCCATGTCTCTGCCTTACTTTCAGGGCAAGGTACACAAAGTAACTTCAAGATGTTGAGAATGCTTCAGGAAGGCATCATGAAGTGTTTGACTGGGCAGCATCCCATTTCTAATATTAGAACTGACTTAATGGAAAGGAAATAGAGGAGAACAGAAAAAGGAACAGAAATACTGTATGATCATCTGTGAACCTGTCCACTATGGTTTTTATACAAATTCTTCCAGATATTATTGTACCAGAGCAACCTCCAATTTCACAGCTTTAGGGCCCCAAATCTTCATAAGCAGGGCTGCAAGGTCACCCTATGCCAAGCAGTCAGAGCCAGCACCAGACTCTGTTGTCCACAGGGTGACAAGAAGTGCTGCCAACTTGATTTTTGAAATAAGAATCACCAGGAGTAATTTCAGTCCACAAGCTTCATGCACAAGTTTGAGGAGACTCTTACTCATTGTACTGGCTTCTTTTTGGTTTTTTCAAAGTTCAATTAGCTCTCAGAAATTTTTTGCTTTAGCTTTTGATTATCCTCCAGTGCTTCATTTTTGCTCTGCTCTTCTGCATTCTTTGACAAATCAGGATTGTACCTATACAAATAACCGTATGGACGAAGATGATAAATCAAATATTCCAAATGATACATAGTCACAGAGTCAACATAGTGGAATGAAACTGCTAGATCAGAGCAGCATCCAGGACCCTGAAACACAAAAGAAAGCAAAACAATCAGCAAAAATTGCAAAGCATGCCCTGAATTAAAGATCTGGGGAGAATTCAAAGAAATACTTGATTTAATGGAAAGAAATTCACTACCATCAGTCATACATATACTTCAAAAGTTATTGTTAGGCAAGCAAAATGTACCAGACATATCTGCCAAGGCATCTTTCCAAAATAAAGCTGACTAAGTCTTTTGCTTCTGTGATCAAGCCAGTGAAAACTAGCTGCCCTCATTAACGTCAGAGGTTTTCTCCTTTTCCATACTTAATTTTTGATGCTGGAGTTTAAACACCACCAAGAAGCAGAAAGCAGGCCTAAACGAGTTACATTTACATATGAAACAATATACACCTGTTACTTACGTCAGCATCCAGACAGAATGTATAAGCAAGATGTGTGTGTACCTGCACCTGTGTGTGTGTTGACATATTATACAGTTTGGCAGTATTATCAGTATCTAACTTCCTACTGATAGAAAGGTGTAACAAGCAATTGCAGAATTTTGTTTTAAATGTCTTGATTTCATTGACATTATTAAGAGCTATAGGATCGTTGTTAACACATTTGTCACAACTTATATTTTATAGCTCAAATTCAGCTTTGAGACCACTTTTCTGGAGCATAGTTCTGGAGTTTCTTTTTTCAGCAACTTTGATTGCAGACTTGGTAATATTTCAAATCCAACTGGAACTAAGATTAAATATTTAAGGACACCAAAGAGAACAATTGTTACGTAACTGTCATTCTTTCAATACTTACTAATTTTGATCAATATAGCTTGATTTTGATACCAGACAAAGTAGTGTCTTCCCAAGCACAGGCATGACAGGACAGGATCACACAGGCAATTTCCATTATGAATCAGTTACAGATGGAACTGTCCACAGCTCAGCCACCCATGCACGGCAGCCTTAGCTAAAGCTGCTGCCTCCTGACACACTAAATACAGTGTCATACAGCTGGTTTAAGCTACAGAAATGCTTTAGCTGCTGAACACAAGTATAAAAATAGATTGCTGCTTTACAATGAAAAAAATCTACTGAAGAACCAGACTCTTTTTTTCCAGCTTTAATATGTAAAATATTCCAAATCCTGTTCTTCAATTCTTCCACCTAATGCTAATTCACACATCACATGCTCACACACATCATAAGATGCACTTGACAAAATGGATTCCAGGTTCCTCAGGACTTACCTCTACAGCAGGATAGTAATTGTAATTCCAGTACCAGAACGTTTTTGGTAGGTATCCTCTGATTAAATGATGTTCTGGAACAAATGGATGAAAGGTTTCTCTACCGCTTGTATCCCTAGAATCTCCTGCTTCCACATTGATGATCTCCATGCATTTTCCTAGAGCCAGATCTTCAATAGAGGAACTGTGAGTGCATTTGTTCGCCTTAAATGCAGCAACAAACCTCTTCAGAGCTTCTTTGCTCAGAACATACCCTGCTCCTCCACTCATGTAGCCCTGCTTCACATAAGGTTTAAACCTTCTTCCGAAGTATATTGGTTGTTCAGGACTGTATTTTGAAAGAAGCCATCTCAAATTGTCCAATATAACATATGTATCATCATCTGCTTTCATAAACCAATCAGCATCATCAAAATAATTGTCATATACATATTGAAAAGCTTTAATAGTCTTCCAGTACAGTTGGTCCCTGCCTTCTTTGGTTTCTAGGCCCACAGTTGGGAAGTCTTTATTTTCCTCAGAGCTCATAAAAAGTACTTTATTACAGCGTTGGGCCCAAGTGGCCTTAACGTGCTTGGCTTTCTTTTCTAGATTTTGAGGTCCAGTCATGACCCAACACAGTATTTTCACCTTGTGATACAGTCCTTCTGCAATATTTTTATCTTCATCTAAAAAAAAAAGAGGAAAGTTGTAAAACCATATTAGAAGTGATTGCCAAACAAACTAACAGCAATCTCCCCCCTCCTCAGATACTCTGTTTCTAGATGAGAAAAGACATGCAGACAGAAAAGAGGCTTTTGCTTCCGTATGTACCAGTTAATGAACTCCATGCTAGATTCTGGAAGGAAACAAGCAAAACTATCAAAGACTAAAATTCTTAAAGCTATTTCAATTTCACAAGATAAAGGAGAGTGTAAGAGTCATATCAAAAAGGGTGTCTATTCAGGGAAGTGTTGACTTTAGCAAACCTTGATTTGTACATAAAAACTACTTGGAGGCAACCTCACTATGGTCTTGGAAGACTAATGAAAATTTAAAAACAGAATATTTTAGCCATTCACAATGAATACAACTGAATCACTAGAACACAGAAAGGCCAAAAAGCTAATAAGCTCTTTAATATATATTCATGTTAACTAAGAAAACCTAATGAATTTTCTAAAACAGCAAAATATGTTTTAAGAATAAAGCCAATGGTAAACCAGAAATAATTTAATAGATTAAGTTATTTAGGATACTATGTAACTACTATTATTGTTTATAACATTTTTTTATTTGCAGCAGTCCAGAAAAATAAACACGGTTATCTGAGGTGTGAAACAATGTTTTTCAAGCTACCAAAGCGTTCACCTCATCGCTCTCAAAGAAACATTTTCACTTGATACATACAGAAAGATTTTAACTAATGTAAAAGAATATTTCATGGACAGTGAAATCTGCATAAGTGGTACTAAAATACTCCTGCTTACACTTTATGCTGTAATAAAAATGTAAACAAAGAAAACCACCACCATTTGTAGACCTCAGGAGAAAGAAGTTATCTAGATGTAACCTGAACATGGGGAAACTGAATGAAAATGATTCATATAAATTCTTGGCAGTGAAGAAGCAGTGTTTTGCAATGCATGAAAAGGGAGGCCATTTGGTAATCAGCCAGGTGTAACAAAATACCTTTATGCTGTCCAGCATCTGCATTGAAATTCATTTGTCCTTGCAGCTGATTGTTGTCAGTATCTGCTAAGTGTTGACCATGTGGATCATTGTGAAGAACATGAGGCTGGATCTTAACCTGTTCTTCTAATATAATGCTAAACAGAAGATAGCAGACAAAAAATCCTATTGCTGAGCCAAAAGTGAAGGTCAGAAGGTTCATCAAAGACTTAGAAGAGGCCATCTCCTGAAGGTGAGATACTGTCAAAACCAAATGAAAAACACATTAGACTTCACATAGAAATCAAATCTAAAACTATTGGAAGAAATCAAGGACTAAATTTCTGAAAGCAGAGAACTCAGTTCTAGTTCAGTTTCAGCTCCCTTGGGCTTGCACAGAAATTTAATTACAAGAGCAATGCAAATATCAATATAAAATTGTACATCCATTTATAGTGGCTGTACATAAAAAACCTATTAATTATATTTATACAACATTTAAACAAGAATGTATACACTGAAGTGCATTAGCTTTATAAAACTGTAATATACGTACACTTTTTTATTCTCTTCAGCCTACAAAACTGCACTTCAAAATGTAATACCTAAGTCTTTTATGAAGCTAAAAGATGATGATCAATGGCAATCTACAGGTCAAGATACAACATGGTCACAAGATGTTCTTAAAACTCCAGCCAAATGCGTATTACGGGAATTCTTAACACATGTCAATCACAAGCAGATTTCAAAGACTTATAAAAGCAAATCTACTCCCAAAGTAGGGCAGTTGTCCTTACACTTTTAGGAATTACTGAGGATTGACTTCCAGAAAAAAGAGTAAGACAACATCTGAATTTTCATATAGAAACACTCGTTTTTCAAAGGAAGAGAAGAAGAAAGTACATCAGCCTTGAAGCCTCTTCTACACTTCAAAAACTTTGTATTCCAGTATTAAAAACACCCCTTCATATCAGCCACACCCTTGCTACTCAAAAACTAAAGGACTTGGCTGACCATTTTTATTAAATCAAATCACCTCTGCCTGCATAAAGGGAGTCTGCATCAAAAACAAGTGTGAATTTTAATATATTAAACATTTGAAAACCAATTTCAAGTTGTTGAGGGTTTTTCATCGTCAGAAAAAGATTACTTCTTTAAAAAGCTGAGCTATTTTCTAATAATTCATGACTAAACTACAAAAACATTGACTATTAAATACACACTGAATTCAAGCCAGAGCCTTACAAACAAGTCAATGATGTTCCCTCCACTAGGATCATTATTAATGACAGTGGGTAGAACCCAATTTAGTTCATGAGGGAGCCCAAAAAAGAAAATTATGGACTGCACAGAGCATTGATGAAAACCATCGATCAGAGAAGAGCTGCAGCCACCAAAACAACTCATTTAGCCTGCACTCCCTCCTCTCACTGCTTGGGCAGTGTACTGGAAACAGGCTGTCCCCAAGCAAGCTGCATGAATCACTGGGCAGCAACACACACTCCAAATTCCAGCTTTCTGTCTGTTCTTCTGCTCTCCTGAAAGGAAAGTAAAGGATGGAATGCATGTGTGCATGTTGTTAGGTTGGCACTTGCAGAAATCCATCAAATTTACTGTACACATGCAGATCAAGAGCATTTGAGAGTGAAGCAGCTCTCACACGTGGTAATCCTTTTCTTTCCATGCTGCTAGAAAAAGGAACGAAAACTGAAAACACAACTCGAAGCACAAAATAGAAATCAAGAAATGTACAGGGTATATAAAACTTAAATTATTATAACTGTGGTTGATAAGGAACTGTAGTTCCTTAATATGAACAAGCACATTATACAACTTTTAGTTTGACATTGTCTTCCCTCAATTCAGCACTACATCTTGGTGGAGACAAGTGATTGCCTTTAGACGTGACATCACGAAGTAAAAAACTGACTGTATAATCATTTGTGACCCAGCCCTTGAAAAAATTACTTTGTATCCAGCTTTATTTGTACTGTCTTTTACACCACTAAACTGAGAAGAAAACATGAGTATTTTGATCAGGTGCTAAAAAAAAAAAAAGAAGAAGAATGGCAAAACTCCTAAAACCTTTATCAAAAAGCTTATGCACACAAGCAGCCTATGACAGATGCAAAAGATCTGCTGTATTAAGATTGTTTTTGTTTTTGGTATCCCCATCTATCACCACAAAGGCCCCTCAAAATTTGCAATATACATAGGGAGATGGCCAAAATAAAACAATGCCTTCTTTTGGTATATTCGAAGTGGGGAAATATACAAACCCACCTTCTAGAAGAAAAGGTCTCCACTGTTCTACTTTTCAAAATTAGGTATCTCTCTGCCATACAATTTCAGTTATCTGCTCCAACAGCTGTTAAAATTACTCTTGCTTGGAGAGAAAAAAATGAAAATAGTTTGAAAATAATTGCTGCTCATTTAACTATGAAATTATATACAACAGAATTCTATAGAAAAATATTAAATGTGCTGGAAATGCTGAAAAATTAAAAAGGTGCATTCATCACATTGGAAATCAGAAGCTGCTTTGGCAGCACTTCACACACAAAGAGGATTTCTCAGGGCAGGTAGTAGCTGTACTTCATATTTGATACAAAATGCCTCCGGTTACAGTTTTCAATTAAAATAATCTGCTTATCATTCTATCAATTTTATACCAACAGAATGGGTCACTATAAACATGTGTGGGTGCATATCCACATGTTTGTAAACTCCAACATTAAACAGGACAGAATTTTTCATTTTCTTAATGATATCTTGATATTTCACATAAATTGAGTCTTTTAACTCGACAGTAAAAATAACTGAATGCTACAGCATTACACTAGAACCAGAAAATGCCTAAAAGGAAGGTCAGTTGTCAGATGATAAACATTCCCAGTCCTTGCTGATATTCTTTTCTACACACAGATTTATTCAGAGGGAAGACACGCAAAACATTTAAGACCAGACTGGATGAGGCTTTGAGCAATCTGATCTAATGAAAGGTGTCCCTGCTCATGGCAGGGGGTTGGACTTTAAAAGGAGTTGGATGATTTTTAAAGGTCCCTTCTCCCTTCCAACTCAAACCATTTTGTGATGCTATGAGTCTATAACATTCAGAGAAGGAAATGTCTGTTTTTACTTCTTGAGTTAAAAAACACACTATGTAAAAAAACACCTACAATAAAAGGCTAGGTTTGAATTTAATTTATGCTCCACTGTTCCACCATGGAAGCTTAAATAAATACAGATATTTAGACACTCATGTAGGTAACCCTATTCACATCAATCAAACCAACAAATATTTTCAAATTCTATCACAATGTAACAGTCATTGAAGATTTGGTTCTAAATTTAAGTTTCATGAGTCAACAATTTCTACATCTTCAAGCTTACAGAAAAACTGTTTTTCCTGTTAGGGGCTGCTGAACATGGCAGCCCACTGATGACAAGGCTGCTGCAATTCCATGTACCCAGATCCAGCCAGGCTGAGGATGTATTCCCATAGCTGTGCATGTAAAGATGTATACACGTATGGCTGATCACACACCATGGCTGACCATACAGATCAGCACAGATAAAAACTAGGGTTCATGCAGACACAAATATGGCCTGGCCTTATGCTGCTCCTCCCCACAGTTGCCCAGGACAAAGGTCTGCTACTGGGGAATATATGCATACACACAATGTGGATCCCTCTGTAATTGGTCTCAGACCCTCAACCTTTTCAGGAACCAACCCTGAATCCTCAGACTCCCCAGTCTGCCAAACTGATGACCCTCTGATCTCACTAGTACATGTCCTATACTTACAGCTGCCTCAAAGCCTGGCTCCCAAGCCTCTTAATCCTACTCACTGGCTGGCCCTGTGTGATACTCACGAGCAACCACACACTGGCATCTTTGCCAAGACTGTACTCATGCACTCCACTCTCCCCAGTTATGGGCACTGCAGACACACAAGCCTCTGTGGCTCACAGTCCCCACTCCAGCTGCTGGGCATTTAGGCACTCACTCACTCCAGTCCCTCCAGCTGATGGCACACCAGACACAGAAGTCCTACAACTTACTGTGCATCTCCAGCTGCTGGCACTTAGAGCACAGTATGCACACAAGAATAGGGCACAGAGTCCTCTCACCCAGCAAAACAGTTAGAAAGGCACCCTAATGAGAAAAGAGGACAGGCTGTGACAATCTGGCCCAGGACACAGTCAAACAGATTAACCAGCCACTTGTTTCTGACTGCCCAGGCTCTTTATCTCATCCTTTTATTTTCCCATACTTGTTACTCCTCAAACCACCTTCCTTTAGTCCCTCCCAGGAGCACCCCATAATTTTGTAGTCACAAGATGCTTTTCTCTTGCATCCCATATGATCCCTATTTTCTAGGCAGTTAGCCCCCTCGATCTTGTGAGCTGTTCCAGAAAGCCCTCCTGGGGACTTTTCTTGCTGCATGTCACACCTGGGCAATGGGGCTGGTGGCTCCCCAGTGACAGAACCAGGGGCTGACTCCTCTAATGAGAACTGTGCCTCTGTGCATCTTGCTGCTGAGCCTTTCAACATGTTAATCTGAATTACTGCTCTCGCCCTGCTGTTCCAATAAAGGCTTTAAGGTCATTTCCACTAGCCAATGGAAATTTAGGGAAAAAAAAGCATACAATGCGAATATATGGCAAGAGTTTAGCCCCATCACCAAAAGAAAACCCAACCACTTTTAAACTTACTTTTACACAAACTTGGACGAACTTGGGCCATGTACAGAAACACATTAAACAAAATACAAAACAAGCAGCAATACCCCAACCCCAAAACAACATGACAAAAAAACCCGAAAGCTATCAAATCTGGGATTTTGAAATTTACAGAATGCAGAACATAACTCTAATTTTAAACACATTTATCCCACTATCATTCCATAATCACTTTAAGATTCTATTCAGTTAAAGCTACATACAGAGCTGATTCTTTCTTGCATCCCTTACTTAGGAATCAAGGGGGAAGCTCTGAGGCCCCATGATGAAACAATGTAAATGTCCTTTGAGAGCTGCATAATTAGCAATGAAACTGATCTCTACCACCGTGTCCTTAACAGTCAAGCAACACATCAGAATAATTCGTAAATAAAATGAAATGTAGAAAAAAAATAGCTGTGCAAACAGGCCTTCTGCTCCTCAAGTCATAGTTTTGCTAGTTGCTCTGTATATTCATATGCTTCTGAAATGCAGCTATATGCATAAGTTTTGCATTTGCTAATGTTGTCTGCATCTAGGATTCCTGTGAGCTTCTGCAGTTCCTTATCGACTAAGCACAGATCGTATCATTCCACCTTAAATATCTATTTCTTTCAAAATAATTCCTGCTTGTTCTACAAGAAAATACAAACCATCAAAGCAAGGTATTTCGGCATAGGAGGCCAACAACTGCACTGAAACGAGACGTGTAACAATCCACAGTACCGGTGAGCTGGAAGGAAGATTTGGCTCCTCCTTCCTCATTCCAAAAGCTGACGCCGTCCTTCGGCAACAAGTGCCCGTGCCCGAAGCACGGCTTCCCAGACCTCTCCCAGCCCAGCCTCGCTACGGACGCCCGCCCAGGAAGTCCCCGCTGCGGGGGCGGGAGCAGCGATTCCCGGCTCCCCGGGCACCTTGCTCCCTCCGCTGGGCTCCGAGGGACTCGCGCTTTCCAAGGAGCCCCCGGCTCTGCGCCTCTCCTTCCCGGGCGTGCAGCCGGGCACCTGCTGTCCCTGCAGCCGCCGGAGTGACACGCAGCGCCCCGGCCATCTCCTCCCGCCCCATCCCCGCGGAGAGAAGGCACCCCCGGCTTCTTCTGCCGCGTCGCCCCCGCGGCCGGGACGCTCCCCCCCGAGGCCCGATCCCCCCCGCCGCCC
>VZTT01068945.1:17794-61768 GCA_013400855.1 Buphagus erythrorhynchus
CAGGCCGCGAGTAGCGCCCGCGCCTCCCGGTGTGCGGCGGTGGGCGAGGGCGGGCGCCCCCGGCCGAAGCCGCAGCGCGGGAGCGGTGGCCGGGGGCCGGCCTGTCCGCCGCACGCCGTGGTTCGGCCCGGACTTCGAGGGGTGCGGGGAAAAAATGTCCCGGGGGAAGGAGGGGGGGCGCGGGAGGGACTGAGAAGCGCAGAGCGGCCGCTCTCCGGAGCTCCCAGCAGTCGGTAAGCGGCGCGGCGCTCCCGCAGTGCCTCCGCGGGCACGGCCGGCGGGGAAATGCCCCGGGCAGCGCTGCCCACCCGCCCTTCCACGCGTTACCTCGCTCCCGCCTGCCTGGTCCTGCCTGCAAGCGGCAGTGCCGGGCGCTCAGGCCGGGCTGCAGAGCTCCGCTGCGCTCCAGCCCCTCATTTCCCTCACTTCAGCCGGTCTGGAGCCGCCGCTCTTCCAAAATGCCATTAGGCAACTGCAAGGGATGTTGCTAGGAAACCGAGCCCTCTGCAATCGCTTCTTATCTCCCTGTGCTAACGCTGCTTACCTTTCCAACAGCTCTTGACGTTTAACTGTCGGTGATTTCCTTCGGAAAAAAAACATATTAAATAAGAGGAATTGTAGATTTGGAAGGTCTTTTTGCATTACAGTGTAACTGAAAAATAGCATTTTGTAAGCACTGGATAGGTAATGGAGCTCTGCAATTAATAGATAGAAGGTTGGTTTGGGGGGGTTCTGTGTGTGTTGTTTTTTTAAGTACTGGGTGCAGGTATGTGCAGAGAAGAACTGGTCCATGCTGAGGGCCATTAGTGTTTCTGTAAACGGAGGTCACTGCATACACTGTTCTTGATTTTCCCCCTCTTATTCTCCATCCTTCCTCCAGCCTGTCCATGGGTTCAGTCCAAATGACAGGTTTCCCCCATCATAGCTATAGATCCGTGTATTTTCCTTCTATCTCCCCTCTCCCCAAAACAATTATTACCTCAGGGGTGTGTCCTTTCATCTCCATTTTCATGTCTATTTTTACTTCTTTTTCTCTTGATGATGTGTCATACAGAATCACAGAACCATTTAGGTCTTTTCTGTAAACGACCTCCAAGATCACTGAGTCTGACCTATGACAGAACACCACCTTGTCAACTAGACCATGGCACTAAGTGCTACATCCAGTCATTTCTTGAATACCTCCAGGGACAGTGCCTCCACACCTCACTGGGCAGTCCATTCCAATGTTTAGCAACCCTTTCCATGAAGAAATTTTTCCTGATGTCAAATCGGAACCTCCCCATGTGCAGCTTGAGGCCACATCCTCTTGTCCTGTCGCTGGTTGCCTGGGAGAAGAGCATGGCCCTCCCCTGGCTTCAAAGTCCTTTCAGGCAGCTGTAGGGACTGATAAGGTCTCCTCTGAGCCTTTTTTTTCTCCAGAGTAGACACCCCCAGCTCTCTCTGCTGCTCCTCATATGACTTACTCTCCAGACTGTTCATCAGCTCCATTGCTCTTTTCTGGACATGCTCCAGCACCTCAATGTCTTTCCTGAAGTGAGGCACCCACAGCTGGACCCAGCACTTGTAGTGTGGCCTTGAGTCATTCAGGAGATGATGAATGTACCAATTTAGGAAGCTCCCGTGTCCCATATTACTCCAGGTCATAGTTTCTCATTCCTGCCCCATCCCACTCTGCTACCCCCTTTAAACAAAAATTATAAGCAACATGGTGAATAGTATCTTCTTGAACTAGTTTCATCAGAAGAAAGGGCAGGCTTCTTGTAGAGCAGAAGTTTGATTGACATTAAGAAAATCAACAATAAAAATATTAAATCAATAATAATAACAAAAACAATGGAAATAGCTAAGGCTGTAGAAAAAGAAAAAAAGAGTATGTGTCCATTTTCTTGTTTCCGTTTTTTCCCACCCCCACCAAATTTGGATAGAATTACTGTCCATTCCATGTCCAGTGCATGCTTTAAATTTCCAAAATAGAAGTTTTCAAATGGTTTTATATTACAGATAGTGCAGCGTGTCTAAGTTGAATACAAGACTTCCATTCTACCTGGTGAACTTTAAAGCCTGGTCTTGCATCACAGGAGTGCTTCTATCAAGGACTGGGGCCCATGTATATTGCACACCCATAAATTTATGCATGCAGTGCTTCACTTTTTTTATACTGACTGTTCATTGAGCTGTTTCACTCTGTTAGGCTAGTTTGATAAAGGAAACTTCAGAGAGAAGGTAGAATGTGCTGTAACTTAACAAAAGCCACATCTTGCCCATCAGTATTGTTGCTTTAACAAATGTGACTGGTTTGGCCATGTTGTAATGGCTGTTTAATATTTTACGGAGATATTTACATACCACACATACAAGCAGGTTGTTTTGTTTTGTTTTGTTTCACTCGGGGGAGATGAGCAGTCTCTCTCGCAGCTCTCTAGCAACAATCTCTTGCAGTTCAGGGTAGGGAAACAGGCCCCTCCAAGGGACTGCCTTGCATGTGTAATGGTAGCAAACACTTCCACAACTTCTGTGCAGCACTGCTTTGCTCAACACACTGCCTCTGGGTGCATGGTGGAGGGAAAAGCCGTTCTCTTGTTCTGAGGCAGAAGAGGGAGCAGCCTGGTGCTCTGTCTTGCTTCTACAACGTGCAGATCTACTTGACCACAGTCCCTTACTGCTATGGGAAATTCTCAGCTGCTGAGAAAGCCCAGCAGTGTTGGGGGACACAGTCATATCACTGTAATATGGCGAAGAGATTCACACCACTTACCTTCTGGCACATGTGGCTGGGAACAAATGAAAGGGAAATTAAATTTATAGTATTTTAATTTTAAAAGGAATCAATCACTTTGGTCTTCATATCGGTAAATACAAAGAATGAGATCTTTCCTTATCTAGGAGGACCAGCCATATTCAACATAAAGACTGTTTCAAGCAGGGCAAAAGCAGAGTAGCAGGCCCTTAATCCCTCTGCTCATCACTAGGGAGGTCTCTGTGAGATAATTGTCTGGGCATTTCAATGCTTACACCCTCTGGAGAGCTCTCTGGAGTACAGATCTTCCATAAAAGCCCACTCAGAGATCAGCTACTGCTCTCAAATCCCCCCATTTCCATGTGCAGGAGTCTGGAAACAGGTTTCTAGATACGAAACTCACACAAAGTTAAGGCAGAAGGCAAAATACCACAGCTGCTGTGAGGCTCTGCAATTTGGCAAGTCACTGACTAAGACATATAATTTAAATATGTAACTGGTATCTAATAAACATCTGTGGTGAAACTGATTGCCTTCTGTAGATAGCTTTCTACAAGCTAATGGCTGTTAAGGAATGATGTTTTTTAACATTCAGTTTAATTTTAAATGGTCTTATACTGAGTCCATTTATGCCATTGCCTTTACAGGTCATTAGCAAGACCATGAAAATACATATTATATAAGTAATTTCCATGTATTTTGACTGAAAGCTACTTTTGTGTTTTCTTTTCACTCCTATTTGATCATGCAACCAGATTAAATTGAATGCCTTTCTTGTTTAAGATTATTTATAAAAGATCTCACTAACTTGACCATTCAGATTTAGCAAGGCCATTATTCTCTAAAAAACCTATTAGCCATTCTGTGCCCGTTTATGAACCCACAAATTGTAGTTGCAGGCACAGTGGACCAGATCAAGTCTGAAAATTACACATACCAACCCTAATTCCTAGAACAGAACAAAGGCCTTTAGAAAAATGAATGGAGTTTCAGTTTACCACCACACCTTTGCCCACTTGACTTGGGGCAGGACGCACTAATTTGGTGCTGGGGTGTCCTGGAGCAGTCAGAACCATATATAGGGCTGTAAAAGTAAATTATTCACTGTGGTAAGATTACTGTGTGAGATAAAGTGTATTTTAATATAATAAAGAAGTACAAGTGTACCACCCCACCTTCCTTTTACCAGTAAGAACACCAGCTGGCTGAAAGTCTGACATCCTGTTATGATACGGAACTTTACACACTGTGTTTCTTGCACAAACAATAGTGGAACCGCCAGGACTGGAATAATACACATTACTGCTCACTGAAATTAGAAGTACTCTCTTCATTGAAACAATTGTACAATCCCTACACTGCTGTTCCTGCTGACCAGATCTCCTTGCAACAAATAATTGACTTAAAGCAAGCCATTGTGAACTTCCAGATTAGTATTCAGTGTAGATTAGTATTCAGTGTGTGCCAAAACCTCAGGTTGCACATTTCAAGTGGCAGAATAACGAATTAATCACTGGATCTTGATAAAAATGTGACATTCTAAAGAACACTTCTAAAAAGTTTGAAGTAAAGGGAAATTTTTAATTATCAAAATAAAAAATATTAAATATTTTTGTATTTTCATTGAAAATACCAACCAAAATGTAATGGGCTTTCATTTTGCAGACTCTGCAAGAAAAGTGCTTGTCACAATGTTTCTATCCTGTTTACAGACCTGCTCCAAAGCCCACTTTGAAACGCTCTGGGCTACAGCTGTGTTTCTCTAGGTGAAACAGTGCCAGGGACCATTCTTTGACAGAGATATTTCACAATTTTTCAGTTCAAAGTAAATTGAAAGCTGTGTTGTAGCCCATCAGAATGAGATTTTCATATCATGAAACTGAGAAAACGACACTCATTTTCAGTTCATCATGTGGAACATGATGGGCAGGCATAAAGGAGCACTGACTGGTTAGGAAGCCTGCTGGGATTCCCCTGGCTGGACCCAAACCTCAGCCTTGTCCATATTGCTCTTTAGAAATAACTCTTGGCAAGCGTTACTTCATTACCTTGCCCAGAGATTCTCTCAAGGAAATACTACCTGGCAGATAAATAACTCACATCAATGAGTGTGTTAATAATTAGCCACCCACACTATTTTCTGGCCCTGATTTATTTGTAGAAATAGCTTTGTAAACCTTTAAGCACTTAAGAAAAATGTGTGTCTCTCTTTTTTCTTGGTGCTGATATATTTCTGTATAGATGTTTTCCCATTTATTTTACATATGCACACAACTTAAAAGTTAGTGCAGATATTTTAGCTGTCAAATCCTACAATAGAAATAAAAGAATACATTCTCTCATAATACAAACTCTAATAAGAGATAAATTTCAGAACAGATTGAGGAGTAGCCAACTCTTGCAGATAGATCATTCCATTTGCCCATCTGGTACCTGGCAAAAACAAAGAGGTTCTGGGGGTTGCTGTCAACTAAAATAATATTCAGAGTAATGCTGCTATAAAGTATAATTCTTATGTAATTGTATTTCTATGAGAATTGACAGAAGATTTTAGTTGGCTCAGGTTTCTTTTCTTTGGGAAAAAAAGCTTAATAAAAATGTTGGCATTAATACTAGAAAACACATTCTTATCTAGCATCCACAGTAAGAGATGAGATATTGTTCAGTAAGAATTAGAATGCAGAACTAACTCTTCTTTGCAGCCATTCATTATTTAATTCTCTTAATTCTTTTGAATGTATACTGCATTTGAGTTCCTTTAGAATTGGTTTTCTTTGGTTTTGAATCGGGAAGACTTCTCTTTCTTCCCTTTATACGTAAAAAACAAAGCTATTTTTATGAAGTCTGTTGTTAGTTTCCAGCTAGGGAAGAACTGGGAGGAGAGACACTAGATTTTACTGTTTATATGATAGCAGTAACAACAACAGAAGTTTACTTCTGTACAGAATTCAGAATCAATTCCTAGTAAAAAGTGAGAGCAAGTAGCTGTAATAACTATACAACCTTTGAAGAGTTCAGTGCTGGTGATTTAATACAATTAGTAAGACATACTGTGAAGTGGACTCTATTTTAGCATGTGCTTCTGTGAGAAAATGGGGGGAAATTGCTTTCCTTATTAAATTTTTTTCTTTTACAGAAATAATTTACTTGTGTGTGTGTGTGGTAGTGCAGCTGTTTATTTTCCACACTGCAAAGGTTACATTAGCCCGTCTAATTATTTCACTGCAGACCTTTGTTGTATTTGTTCTACACCTCTATTTCTGGTAACAGAAATACTAACAGGGTGATGGCTTCTCATTTTGAGGTAATAGCTCGACCTAGTGATGAGAAAGAGCTCCTACAGTCATAGATTTTAGAATAGTTTCTCAATCTTTTATAAACCAAAGTCCATCTAACTTTCTTAAAAAAAATCTCATGCAGTGTCCAATAACTGTTATCACTCTTCCTCTGTTGTTCTTAACTCTACTTAGGAGAACGTAGTTGTGCTTTTTTAGCACATTTTACTGAACCCTTTTTTTTTTTTGTCTTCAAGAAACAAATCACAACATTAAATACACTTTAAAAGACTAAAGCAGCACAATGGATGGTGTCAAAATAACTTTTTATTAAAATTATGCCCATTTATTCCAGCTGAAAAAAGATATATCAGTGTATTTTAAAACTCAATCATATATGTTCAAATATTAATTTAGCTGTCACAGTTTTATAACAGCTAACCATCTCTCTTACAGCTGAATTTAGCCTATTCTAGGTGAAAAGAAATCTTGTTTGTATTAAACAAAACATCTATTGAACAGGACAAAACTTCACAATGGGCAAATTACAATGAAAAAGTGAACTAAGTTTGTAATTTGCAGTTAATCCTGCTGTATTGACTACAAGAGTTAGTTTAAATGCTAATTCAGCTGACATCTAATCTTTACTACTATATGAAAAAGAAACAGAATTTAAATTAGTTCTACCATTATGGTTCTAAGAACTGTAGAGAATTATGCTGGTTTGTGTTGCAGAGTCAATATTAGACAGCTAATTTTTCTATCTTGTTCTGTAATTGGTTTAAAAAGCATATATATATATATATATATGGATATATATGGATAGATAGAGAGAGAGAGAGAGAGAGACAGAGTTTTGGTTTTGTGGTTTGTTTCTGTCTCCCCCTCCCCAGGAAGAGAATAAATTAGACTGGATTCCTTCTCATTAGCCAAGACCACTATTGAGTTAAAGTCAGCAATGTTTCATTCCTCTGTGGTCCTGGCCTGGACAATAGAGCCATTGGTGTGCCATATGCCACGCCTGCCATGTGCACTGTATGGCCAACAACTGCTTCAACAACCCTTTCTTGTCTATGCTAAGAAACACGGGGCATGATGGAAGGGCTGAGATGTTTAAAAAGGGATGCAGCAGTGGTGAAAAATGCTTAGTCTTTTGTGCAGGCAATAACGAATCACTTTACTTTGTGTTCTCCCTTGCTGCTGCACTAGCCATGCCTTCCTAGCACTTTAACGAAGTCCTGAATGCCCGAGCTCTAGAGAAGATTGTCTTTCAACACTCAGCAGTGCTGTGACCTCTAAGTCTGAGGTCAGAGCAAGTCTTATTTGTTTTGAAGCTTAACATAATTAAGCAGGAAGAAAAGAAAAAGGATTAAATAAGAGAGACTATAGCAATAGGAACTCCCGGTGGGAGAGACAGCCACTTTTTATACTATGAGAAAAAAAGATTCTGTCTGGAGGAGAGACAAGTAGACTGCATGTCCTTTAAATGCCTTCGAAAGGAAAGGAACAGACAAGAAAAAATGGAAAAATAAATAAATTCAAAATTATAGGAACAAAGAGCTCTGTTAGGTCGATAAGTTATTTAAAAGCTGCAAGCTTGCTGGCATGTGATACAGTCCCTCCGGGTAAAAGCCAGACTAAATAATACAAATGGGAGCTTACCTTGCTTCAAGCTATGGATCTTCAAACAGCTTTTGAATTTGACAGTTTCTCTTTTCATTTTTTTCTCTACCCAGGAATTAAAGTATGGTTCTGCCTGAGATCTTGAGTACAAGCATTCAGACTTTAAGAGCACATAGTGTTACTATCCCTTGGGGAAGGAAAACCAATATAGGCAAAGGCCTTTGCTCTCTGCATATGCATATCCCTGACATACAAACAAGCATTTCAGATGTCAGATGTGTTGGCAGAACACCTGTCACTACAACTATTGCTGGGTGAATGTACAGTATCCAACAAGCCTCTATATTTAAAAGATAGCCAGGTATGAAATACATTGTTTATGTCAACCCATGTGACTGGGGAGGAGGAACTCATTTCCATCTTTCCCTGAGCCCTGCCCAGCACTGATCTCTCTCAGTGTAAAGGGCTGCCAATGCCACCATGGAATATGTATCTCTTTATGCAGCTCCATTAGGAGGAACAACCTTCTGCTTTCAAGCTAAGTCCTTGTCCTAGAAAACATTCAGTCACTGAATGCTGAGCAAAGGACACTGAGGCATCTGGAAACTTGGAACTGCCTATTCCCACACCTCCATTACTACACAAGTTAGGAGATAAGTCTTGCTACTACAATTCCAGATGTGTTCAAGGTCAGATCAAGAGCAGTTGGTCCAAGTAGCTGGTCCAAGCTGAAAATGGATACTGGTTGCAAAGGGAGTCCTGAAAGTGTAAAGATACATCCTTCTCCTTCCCACAGCCAAAATCTTCAATTTTTCAAAACCAGAATTTTTTCAGCATTATCTTTATTATCCTTCAAATTGTTGGTGATGAAGCATTTTAAACAGTCCATGAACTAAGTAGGTGGCCTGGTAGGGTGCAGAATGCCTCTTCTCTAGTAATTTCTGTGCAAAGGGCTGGTGTGAGGCTGTGCTGAGACACACAAAATAAAATTTCTAGTGTTTTATAGTCCTGCCCATCTTAATGACCCGGTCCGTGAATCCACTTGTGGCAACTTTCACCATCAGCAAAGGGCATAGAATTCCAGCCTGAATTCCAGAGAATGTGCATTGGATGCTGGCAGAAAAGGGAAAGTCTTTCTCTAATATTGGAGTCTTGCCATTGTTTTCCACTTCAGATCTTGTTCTCTTGCACAGCTCCAGTGAGAGCAAAGGATGGGACTAGAGAGCTGGGAGAACCACTATCAAAAAAACAGCTGAAATGTGTTCTCTCCTGCAAAAAGCCTTCTCATGAGGGCTATATTCCAGAGACTATGTCCTCTAAAACCCCCTGTAGCACAGGTTGTTAATTTGTTAGTCATTGCTGTGAAAGCAAAAGACCTTCACCATTTGCCTTTGTTAATCACAGCCTCCACTTCTCCCCCTCAGTTCTTTCTCCTGTCCAAACACATTTCATTAACCTCACAGAACTTAGATATTTCCAGTCTTCCAAGCATGCTGGTGGCACTACGTGCAACAGATGCACCAAAGGTACTCCTCTTTAATGGGACAAAATGAGGAGCACAGACTTCATTTATGAGCAATTCTCAACTGAGAGCTGAGCTGACAGCGACCAGTTCAGTGACAGTCATGGAGCCGCACCAGTTCATTCTACATTGTATTCACTTACCTGATAGCTTTGGGTTAACTGTTAACTTGGACCTTTTATTTACTCATTTACCTCTTGCCTTCAGAAAAACCTCTTAGCCTTTCATCTCAGCTGATTAGAAGCAAAACTAATGCAAGCACTTCCTAATTAATTAATCAGGAACTTTCTTACAGGGTTTCCAGCCATTATTAAATGGTTTTATTCCTTTATTACCAAGCGGTAATTCTCAGGTACATATCACAAAGCAGAGTTTCCTAGCTACTAATGGCACTCAATATTTACATGCAAACCTGTTCTCTCAACCCAAATAGAAGCAATGTAAATTTCTTTCAACAAAAATGTATGGAAATATCAACTTTAGAGGAGCAGAATGGAGAAGACAATGCTTTGGAGAAACTATTACATATGATACCTGCAAGAATGAGAAAACTGAGAGGGAAGATGTGACTGGAGAAGAACACAGGTGAGAGACTGAGGTGTAATTACATCTAGCACTGTCTGCAGATATGCTAAAAGAAAAGACTGGATATTGAAGCATAAGACATAATGTAAACAGACTATCATGGGCTACTTGACAATAGTAGAGAAAAGGCCAGGGACATATCAGGTTTTTTCTCGCACTTTTATAACTACCAAACACTAACATTCCCAATATCAAAAGTAGTATTTCTGCCAAAAGTTCCATATATAACAGCATCAACTTCATTAAAATTGGACATTAATCATGCAAGACACAGATAAATGCAGCAGTTATCCCAAGTTTTTAGGAGTGATAGTAAAGGGTAGGATAATTTACTCAGTGCACTCTAAGGATGCAGGTTCCAATGAGGACTTGGGAGGTTTTGCTCTAACCTGGCTGTGCCTATCCAGCCTTACCAAGCTGCTTTCTGCAAGTTGCATCTGTCTCCCTGCTTCAGTTTCTCCATTAAAAGATTTTTATTGTACCAAATGGTTTGTGACTATCATAAAGCACTGTATGAGATCCAGTTTTTAACCAGCTATTCAACAGTTAGGAACCATCAATGAAAATGCCCAGACAACAATTTGTGCCTAAGCAGACCCATCCAAAAATCTCTTCTGCATGGAGAAAAGAAGTAAAGATGTAAAGAAAGGCTGCTTACAAAAGCTTCTGACAAACAAACAACCCCCCAAAACAACTTAAGCTAGTACAAGGTTTGTCTACCATTTCTTGTAGCTTTCCAAAATGCAGAGTGACATTTAGATTTCTGGAAAAAAACCTCAAGAGATAAGGTGTTCCTCACCACAACCATTTCTCTTCTGTGAGCAATGACTCCATATGCCATTGCACACACTTACACCCTGCCCTTCCAGGCAGTGCACAGCTCTGGGAACCGCACACATGGCATATACAGGCTGCCTGCATTCAGGTGAAGCTGAACAGAAACATCCTACACCTATTCCTGATCAGCACTGGAGTCTACTTCTCATGCACAGGATGCTTCAACACGTTTTTCTTTCTGAAGCCTAAAAATATCCTTTTAATGGCTTCTTAAAGGTCCTTTTAAAATTCTACACACATACCACACTGCTGACAAACTGCATGACCTGCAGAACTTTATGCACAGTCCTGCAGTTTTACAGTAACTCCACTAAAGCTGGCTATGAAAGCACACTGCATGTGAATTACTAATTGCTCTCTTGAAGTATTCGTGCAGAATTAGGGTTTATGTTTAGGACTTCACATCCTAATATTCAGAGTTGAATTTCATTTACTTTAGGACTCTCAAAGACAAATAAGCAAAACTGTCCAATAACAAAGTTCAGATAAGCACAAAATCCTGTTTTATGCATTGTGTCTATGATTCTGAACTTAGTCTTGCACAGAAAAATCATACGTCCTCAGCAAATGCTTCCAAAGGTGTGAGCTTCGCATGCGCTCGCCTCTCCTAAACCAGATAAAGCAGCTTTAGGGCAATGCCTTTGCTCTTTTCCCTGCGCAAGGCAGGGCTCGGAGCACACCTGCAGGGACAGGATTCCTGACAGCTACAAACCGCCCGCCCGAGCCCACGATGCACAGAGCGCCCAGCGGTGCCTGCCGGTGCTCGCTCTTCCTCTCAGCGGCCCGGGGAGGTGCCGGAGCCGGCGGTGCTGGGCCTGGGAGCTCAGGCCAAACCGCGGGCCAGCCGGGCCGGCTGCACAGAGATACGGGTACAGGTACGGGCCCTGCCGGCGGGCAGGGCAGGGCAGGGCGGGACGGGACAGGGAGGCGCATGATGAAACTTCGCGGCGCGTTTCAACAGCAGCTGGCGGCAGGGGCGGAGCCGCGGCCGGCGGGGCCGCCTCCTCCTTCCCCCGGCGCGGCGTGCAGCGGACGGCGGCTCCTCGTGTGCCGGCGGCCAGCACCGGGTAAGGCAGCGGGGCAGGGGCGGCCCGGGCTGCGGGCCGGGGGAGCTGCCGCGGTACTCGGCCTCCTGCCGCCGGCTGGCGGGGGAGCGGCGGGGCCCGGGATGCGCGGGCGGCAGCCGGAGGAAGGGGAAGGGCGTGGAAGGGCCCGAAGGAAGCGGGTGCGCGCGGAGGGAGCCTGTCCCGGGTGCCCGGGGGCCACAGGTTACCAGGAGGACTCTCCAGATGGTGGGAAAGCCCAGCTCCATGTGCTGAGGCTGAGGTCCGCGTGGCCAGATGGGACAGATGTTGGAGGGAGAGCAGTGTTGTTGCACGGCCACGCTCCCCTTGGCACGCCTTTTGCATCCCCAGAGTCCCCGCAGCTGTAGGCTTTGTGGCTCTCTGAACCTTAACACTCATGGCCGCGTTGGGCTGATGTCTCCAGCGACATCGCTTGATCTGGAGGTCCCCAGCTTCAGCACACGTGCCCTGTTAGGGTTGGGGTTCAGAGAGCTGCAAGGCCTGTGTGCCTCTCCAGAGACACTGGGGCTGCAGCAGCGTGCCAGGAGAGCATGGCACTGCAACAGCACTGCTCCCTCCGCACCTTTGCTGTCTGGGCCTGCCACGCTGCTGATGGGGAGCTCCAGTCTAAACCTGTGCTCCTTGGCTTCCAAACAGCTCCCCCTTGTCCTGTCACTACTTGCTAAAGAGCCTCCCTCTATGTTTTAAACCCCCTTTGAATGCAAAGGCGACAAACTGAAAGGATGTTTAATATTTCTGCTCAGATGATGTTACCTCAGCATATCAAACTATGACCAGTAATGATTTGTTCTATTTGTGCTCTATTAAAAAAAAAAATCATAGACAGCCTTGCTGTATCTAAAGGTAAAACTTAAATCTAATTTCTTGCTGGCTAAAATTTGCTTATTGTACTTTGAGCAAGCCAGGTTTTACTTCATGTTAGTAAAGTCTGCCATGCTTCTTATCAGGCGTCTTGGCAGTTAAGTGGTTGATAACCTACATCTGTTATCTGAGGTTTTTAGGAGTGTGGTGGGTTGACCTTGGCTGGATGTCAGGTGCTCACCAAGGCACTCTATCGCTCCCCTCTTCAGCAGGATGGAGTGAGGAGAAAGAAAATATTATGAAAAATAAAAAACCTTATGGGTTGAGATAAAGGCAGATTAATTGCAAGTAAGATCATGCACAAGCGAAAGGAAAAAACAAAGATTTTATTCTCTCATTCCCATCAGCAAGCAGTGTCCAGCCACTTTCTGGGAAGCAGGGCTTCAGCACACGTGGTAGTTGCTCTGCCTTTATCCTCCTTTGCCTTATATTTTTTATCTGGACAGACATCAGATATGATAAAATCTCTTTGGATAGTTCAGGTCAGCCGTCCTGGCTACATTCCCTTCCAAGATCTTGCCTGCTCCCAGCCTTCTGGTGAGAGGGAAATATTGGCTTGCATTGATGCTGTGTGAGCACTGGTCAGCAGCAGCCAAAACAGTGTTGTGATACCAACACAAAACACAGCACTGTGAGGGCTGGAAAATGAGCTCCCTCTCAGCCAGACCCAACACAAAGTGTCAGCTCTTGCTTACAGTGTTCATGTCTCCATTGAACAGGTTCTCCACGTGCAGGTGGAACAAGAGGCTCACGATGTGTGGTATCTGGGCCCTGTTTGGGAGCGATGAATGCCTTTCTGTGCAGTGTCTAAGTGCCATGAAGATAGCACACAGAGGTCCTGATGCGTTTCGTTTTGAGAACGTCAATGGTTTCACCAACTGCTGTTTTGGTTTCCACCGCCTGGCAGTTGTGGATCAGTTGTATGGTATGCAGCCTATCCGGGTGAAAAAATTCCCATACCTGTGGCTGTGTTACAATGGAGAAATCTACAATTTCAAACAGGTATGTTGTATACATGATAAGGCAATTTAAAAAAAATTTCTTTCTTTTTTGTTTAATTTCAAGACTAGAGGATATTCAGAGCATCTTTAAAATGTGTTGGACTAAAATATCAGAAAAAAAGTGAAAGTTAGCAAAGAACTAGTTTTTAAAAGGAAGTAAATTATCTCAATGAGCTATGAATCTGGTAGCTTATTTAGCAACGTACTTAATCTTTAATACTGAAAAATCACTTTTTAATTGACAAGAAGGGCAATAAATATGTACATCTTCACGTTTGTTCAGTTGAAAGTTAAGACACATTCTTCATTATCTCTTGGGGAGAAAAATTCCAAGCCTCTTTCTCCCCTTCTTCTCTCTTCATAATACAAATGCTTTTAGACTGTCTTGCACTTCAGTTGTTTTGGGTTGTCATTCTCCCAACTTGTTGGGTATTGCATTTTTACTATTGCATCTCAATCTAGATGGGATATGTCACTTAAGATATAGTGATGCATAGTATGCATGCTTACATATTTATATAAAAGCAATAGGCCTTAGGGAGATTCCAGTATGCCATGGAAGCCCTTAGGTGTCTGCATCAGAAGTCAGGTTTTTTGTGGGGTTTTTGAGAGCCACGTAAGTCTCTTAGGCACAAAACAAACAGCAACTCTTTTATAGTTCCTAAAGTTCCTAAATGTCCCTGATGGATGTGATGCTGCTGCTAAAAATATTTGGTCCGACTTAAGTCTGACAGCTAATTTCTTCCTCCCCCATTTTATATGCACAGGCAGAGTGAAAGGGCTAGTTTGAGCAATGGATGAAGATTAGGCAGAAGGAAATTCTCTGCATAAAAATAGCTGAGGAATTGCAGTGACTGCACAAGTAAACCGAAGATTATTTCCAAAGTACTTTACTCTGCAGAGATGTTGCACATCTGTTTTGTGTTTTTTTTACATAGTGGCTGGCTAGTGCTTTTGAAGACCAGGGTCATGGGTTTGCAGTTTGACATCCTTAGACAGAAGTGTATCCCTGAAAATATGCCTTAATGTAAATTGCTTAAGACTGCATTGTCAGTCTGATTGCCTAAGAGATGATCCTGGATAAAATTTTTGTAGTGGGTTGCCCCTGACTGGATGCCAGGCGCCCATCAAAGCTTCCCTCTAACAAGTGGACAGGGGAGAGAAAATACAACTAAACTTTTATGAGCTGAGCTAAGGACTGGGGGAGATCACTCATCAAATATTGTCGTGGGTAAAACACACTGAACTTGGGGAAATGAAATTAAATTGAATTTATTACCAACAAAATCATAGCAGAGTAATGAGAAGTAAAATAAGCCTTGAAAAAAGAAACCTGCCCTCTACCCCTTCCTCTTTCCCGAGCTCTATCTTCTTATCCCCAGCAGGGAAACAGGAAATGAGAGTTGTGGTCAGTTTATCACATGGTGTTCCTGCTACTGCTGAAGGAGATTTCTTCCTCTACTCCAGTGTGGGATCTCTCCCATGGGAGACAGTCCTCCACAAGCTTCTCCAGCACGAGTCTGTCCCACAGGAACAGTTCTGCACAGACTGCTCCAGTGTGGGTCCCTCTTCCACAGGGTGCTTTCCTTCAGGCACAGGCTGCACCAGCATGGGTCTCCCACGGGATCACAAGTCCTACGAGGAGACCTGCTCCAGCATGGGTCTCCCATGGGTTCACAGCCTCCTCTCAGGCTTCCACCTGCTCCAGTGTGGAGCTCCTCCCTGGCTGTGGGTGGATCTCTGCATGCCTGTGATCCTTCAAGGGCTGTGGAACACAGCTGCTTCACCATGGGCTGCACCACAGGCTGCAGGGGAATCCAGCTCTGGCTCCTGGAGCACCTCCTCACTCTTCTTCTGCACAGACCTTGGTGTCTGCAGGGCTGTTCCTCTCCACATAGTCTCACCGCACTCTTCTCTGGCTGCAATTACATCTGCACAATAACTTCTCTTTATTCTTAAATATGTTATCCCAGAAGCATTCCTGATTGACTTGGCCTTGGCCAGCAGAGGGTCCATCCTGGAGCTGACTTTGGCTCTGCCAGACATGGGGAAATCTCTGGCAGCTTCTCACAGAAGCCACCCTTGTAGTCCCTCCACTACCAAAGCCAGGCCACTCAAGCCCAGTACAACTTTTGAACACAAAAGTATAATTTCCTTCTTTCCTTTGGCAGAAATATTTATGTAACTTCTAAACTGTGATTTTACATACAAGATTATTCTTAGGAAACAATTACTAGGCAGACAGTGTTTGCAAATGCTTATTTATGTTTTTCTTTATATTTTTTCTTAGCTGCAGAAGCAGTTTGGATTTGACTATCAGACATTAGTGGATGGTGAGGTTATCCTTCATCTATACAACAGAGGAGGAATAGAACAAACAGCATCCATGCTGGATGGTGTATTTGCTTTCATCCTTCTGGACACTGCAAACAGAAAAGTATTTCTGGCAAGAGATACCTATGGAGTCAGACCACTGTTTAAGGTGCTGACTGATGATGGATTTTTGGGTGTCTGTTCTGAGGCAAAAGGTAAAGCCAGTTGTGTTTAGTGCCTAAATAATCTTGGGTATTTCTGTTGGAGACAAACTTCTTTGTTGTGCTTTTCTTCTTAGTGTGAAGAGAAAATGAACTGTAAGTTCAGTAATATATGAGCTAATTTAGTAATATAAGAACTACACATCTACACATCCAAGATGTTTATTGTCCTTAATATCTCTAAAATAACTTGCTTATTTAGCTAGAATTTGTTGTGTTCTGGAGTCATAGCAATATTGAACTCAAGATGTTTTATGTTAGGCCAAAGTTAAATATAGTCTGTTGACTTAGACTAGACTTACGCTACAATAAATTATATTAGACTTTGTTCTTGGTGTTATGTAGTGAACTAGGTAATTATACCACAAGAACTGCTAATCTGTAAAAGCCAGGAATTTTGAAACCCTACTGAAATTTACTGCAGCATTGGGTAATTTCCCAGAATCACATACTTTATTTGTTGATGATTTTTTTCTTTCAGATGACACTTCACTGCTGTCTTTTAAAGTAATTGTCTCTAGTCTTGCCGCTATCATAAACAAATCCAAACAGTGTCAAAAGGGGGTTTATTGCCTAAAATGCTAAAATTTTGGCTAAAATTGACATTCATTATTATTTCTCTCCCATTTATTGTATATCTATTTTATTATCAGATTCCAGTGTAGGTTGACTCTTCTAAAAGTACTATGTAGTAATACTAAGAGCTGCACCATTTCTGTTGCTTGTGAAGGAAGAAGGGAAGTGAATGTTTTGGAGACTGTCCTATAACAATCATAGTGAATTACCAGTCCCTCTCTAACAGCAATTCAGTGTCCCTTTTGAGGGTGTCCTCAAGGGGCATCCAAGTGACCAGCAGGTGCAAAACATCCTCTTTCACATGGGGAATGGAAATGAGGTTTGGCTACAAGTGTTATACCTGGCATTCAATAGGAATGGAGTAGATCAGTCTAGAACCAATGAGTTTTGAAATCACTAAATACATGTCAATTAGGCAATCACTACAGTGATGTTCTATTGCAGACCCCTTGTTAGCTTGGCTACACTTAATTTTAAACACAAAATTAATTGGTTGTAGTCATTCAAATTCTCCTGTGCATATTATACTTTGACCTGGCCATAATGTAGTCAGTTAAAAAAGTGCTCTTCTTAGTGCTCACAGGGATAAATTGCTACTTGCCAATTAGTAAAACTTGCTGGTTTGCTTTCTCTGCTATCTGCCTCAGCTTGGGATGGCTCTGATCTATGTGTACATCCTGCCAGAAGCAGAATCTGGCCAGGACTGATGGTGACTCAAAAGGATATTTTTTTAATACCTGATTTAGGATCTGGAGAAAATATTTGTATATAGTTTTAGTAGAGAGGTTGTTGAGTGAGGTGTAACTTAACCATTTTAAGTCAAAAACTCTGACATTTTTCTTTTTTCCTGTTTTGTGTGTAGGACTTATCAACTTAAAGCATTCAACATCCTTATGTTCTAAAGTGGAACCATTTCTTCCGGGTCATTATGAAGTGTTGGACTTAAAGCCCTCTGGCAAGGTTGCATCAGTGGAGTTAGTAAAATTTCATAGCTGTAAAGATGAACCACTCCATGTTGCATGTGATACAGTGGAATCTCTGCCTTCAGGTAGTACAGCAAAGATTTTGCTATTTACTCTGATTTAAAAGTGAAAAAATCATAATCTTTGAATGTAAATATGCATTGATTGGTTTAAAAAAGTACCATTTAAGAAAAAAAAAAAAACCCAACCTATAAGAACCTTTAAAATGTAGGGACTTTAGAATTGTTTTTGTAGGCACTCATGTACAAAGATGGACTTGTGTGTCCTTGTTACCAAAGGAGATGTAACAAATATTTTTGTTTCCTAATCAGCATCATCCAGCAAAGTCTAAGTAACACTTTTTGGACAGTTTTTACCCTTCTCTTTTCTTTTTTCTAAGCAGGTTTTGACCTTGAAACAGTGAAAAGCAACATCCGTATTCTCTTTGAAAATGCTGTTAGAAAACGTTTGATGGCTCACAGAAGGATTGGTTGTCTTCTGTCAGGTAAGTAGCAAGAACCACAGTGATTCTTTACATTCTCTCTCTTTTGCTCATCTTTTACTAGTTAATGGAAAGTATATTGGCTGTTCTGCTGCAATGTACCTGGAGTGATCTGAATCTCCATTTGCTTTTTAGAACAGGCAACAGAGAACTTCTTAGTTAAGAATAAAGTTTTCCATTGTACAAGTATCTTGAAAGTCTTGTGCTTTTAAAGTTTACTCTGGGCTGGGATCTTGGTTTATTGAGATGCTGAGCATTTTTAAATAAAACAAATAAATATAGTATTCCTATTGAAAAATTGCTCAATGTATTCTTAAATACATGAGATTTATGCTTAGTTCAGTCTAAAAAGAAAATGAATTTATTATATTCACTTTGTACAGAAGAAAGCATGTTTCAGAAGCAGGAGAATTCTTACTTACTGCCTTTGCTTTAGTCTCCATCCTGAACTTCCTTAATTTACCATATTACAGGAGACCATCCAGACCAAAATTATTTGCTACACTCTTTTGCAAATAAGGTAATAGCTTGTGATTCAGGAAGTTGTTCACTGACTTGGCTGATCACTGTTGTGATCTGATGGTTACAGAGTGTTACAGAGGTATTCTACATAGGTAAGGCTCTGTAACCATGGGTCTGACACTTCCTGTGTTTATGTGGCACTTGTTACTTGAGAATTCTGGAATGCTTTTTTTGCATTCACTGAGCAACAGTAATTACACTAATTTGTCATGAACCCTATTAAATGTGCATCTGAATGAGAGAGAGCTGACTAGGAGATAGTGGTGGATCATTTCTGTACTATGCAATCATAAAAAGTAGGAAGAAGGTAAATTAAACAGGAAGATACATAGAGTTGGAAGATCTCAGTTTCAGTAAAAAAATTCAGTAAAAAAAACCAACCCAAATTTCAAATATCAAATTAGAAGACAGTGAGTAGCTCCTCAGATGCACATGCAGGAAGCAGCAAAACTAAGTGCACATGCTGGTATGAATAGTACCAGAGTATCCCAGTGCTTCACAATTTTGAGTATGCTTGGAAGGTTACAGTTAGAGAATTGCTTTTGTTTGGAATCACAGAGGGAATTCTTCAATGTTGCAGTGGAAACCCAGATTTTTATTTTCCTGATTTCCGCATCCTGAGCACTCTTTTCTGTGCTCTCCTTTTCTCAGAATTTGCATGTAATTTTGACAGGAAATATTTTTTTTTACAAGATCGCGTGTTCACAAAAGGGATCAGGGTGGGAATTAATGCTAATGCACTTAGCTGAAAGAACACATGCAGACTATACTTGGAGAAGAGAGTTTTGCCTCATGCTTGTGAGAACTGCAGGCAGATGTGGGCAAGCAGGAGCTGTGTTTTGCTCAGTACTTTGTAGGAGAGCAGCAAGTAGAACTAGCCAAGGATTAGCAGAACTAGCTCATGACAATAAGAAGGTGGATCCTCAGAGTACATTTAGGCAGCTTGTGCATCTCATGGTTTTATTTTCTGCTTGTTCTCCAAACTGTTCAAATCCTTTCACTCTTCTCTAGAAAGAAGAGGAGGAAAAGAAAAAAAGAATGACTGAAGAAGAGTGGAACCCTTACAACAGTAATTCTGTTCTTTTACTTAATTCTGTTCTTTTACTTACAGCAACAAAAATCTACAGTCCTATCAGTTGTCAAATGTGTAGCTAAAAGGAAGATAGGGAGTAGTTTTAAAATGGAGAGTAAATCCCATTTTAGCAGAGTAGAAAAGGGGAATATTCTCTAGTAGTACAATATGTTCAGTATACTTTCTGTTTATCTTAAATAAGGAGTTCCACTGATGCTTCTGACACCAAAAGTACTTACAACTGTTACTGAAGGTGTTCCACTAAAGTTGCCTGATTCTTTTATTAAGCAGAGGTAAATGTGCACTTGTATGAGATGACACAGCTTAGAAATGAAGCCTGCTCATGGGATTCCAGTATCTAGATTCCTTAAGGGAGAAGCTAAACATCATTCAAACACCTAATCAGATAATTTGTTTTGTTGGCAGGGGGCTTAGATTCCAGCTTGGTTGCAGCTGTTCTTCTGAAACTGATGAAAGAAATCAACATCAATTATCCATTACAAACCTTTGCAATTGGAATGGAAAACAGTCCTGACTTACTTGCTGCCAGGAAGGTATCTTAAACATTGCTTTCAGTTTGTTCTGAGCTACTGAATGCTAAACAGTGTATATTAATAGTGCTAACTTCATGGTATGACATTAATAATAGCACTGAAAATTCATTTATTGCTATGATGTAAATCAGTTTGCAGTAAATCATTTAGTACAGCACTTGCTGCTTAATCTTACAAAAGAGGCAACTGGAACCTTACCTGTTTTCTCTTGCATTTGGAAGACTTTCATGGCAGAGTCCCATTGTTGTCAAAAGGATAGTACTTGGGACTTGTCTCAGTTCTGCCTCTGGGTTTTAGGGTAGGTCTCCACGTTATGGTTCCTATACTAAGGCATTTGTGTATATATAGTAAGTGTTGTAAGTTAATTATCAGTTTGCTGAATTAACAGTTTTGTACAAACTGTTTGGCATCTGGGGTACTATGCAGGCTTTCATTACTTTTGTGCTGCTTTTTTTCTTAAGGGCAGATATGTGGAATATTTAGAGCCTCTACAGATTCTGTTAACGTTTTAGGCAAGCAGCTGGATGGTCTGTTGCAATCATGATTGAACACTGTAATTAAGGAGACTATGTTCTCTCTGGTGAACATACCACTGCAAGTCAAAGGTCTGCTAAGTAATGTCTTTTCTTGGCCTAATGTCGTAATTTTCATTGCAGTAGAAGAGAGCTGGTGCTTTCACTGAATGTGTTTGCTTTAAACACAATGTATGTCTATAAAATGTTTTAGTTGAAAAGTGATGCATTATTTTGACCTTTTGCAAACAGGTGGCAGCGCATATAGGCAGTGAACATCATGAAGTAATACTTAATACTGAAGAGGGGATTCAGGCAATAGAGGAGGTTATCTTCTCGTTGGAAACCTACGATATAACTACAATAAGAGCTTCTATTGGTAAGACTTTTTAATGGCAATCTTTGGTTTATATCACCCTAATAAAATTTTATGCAAACTTACATTGTGGTCTACTAGATCCCTTAGCTGGCGCAGAATCTAGGGACTGGGACTCTAAAATTCTGCTACCCAGACTTATCTGTGATACCACATTGAGGCAAAAGCAGTTATTTACAAGTCCCTGACTGCACAAAGCAACTGTCAAGAACTGTTCTTGAAGCTTTGAGATGAAAAGCAATAGTTACATGAAGAAGAAATGTTAGATCTGCAGGTCTAAGTTTTCTGCTCTAGTAAGTATGAACCTTGGAGGAAGGGGGATATTCACAGGTTTTCTGAGGTACTGAATATTATGACAGCAAATCACAGTTACCCTTTCCTTGCATAATTTTGATACTAATGTGAGGTATTTATTATTGCCCTTTAGTAACATAGGTTCAGTAACACAGGTTCTTATAACGTACACTTGATTCTGAGAAGTGAAGGGAGTCATCAGCAGCTTCTAACAAAGCACTGCCAGCCTGATAAGAGGGGAAAACCCCTAATCCTATGGGACCTTTTGTGTAATACAAGCTGCAGCAGTTTACCCAGTTAATTTTGTGTGGCTGTAAAAGAGTTAGGAAGCCAAATATGCAACACAGTTTTCAAAACTGAACTCTGGGTAGAATTTTCTCCATGAAGATGGGATTTAGCAATGTGAAATAATGAATGCATTTCTTTAAAAATTGAAGCATTGAACTAAAACTTTTTTCTGTCATTTTTTTGGGGGGATTTGCTGCTTAGTATAATAATGAACTAGATCCTTTTCTTTAGATACGTAATACTTTTGTTATAAAAGCATCCCATTCAGAAAGATGCATTGAGTGGAAGGCATAATTCTGTTTTATAAATAATTCTGTACAAAGAAAATTGAAAAAAGGGCTTCATACAGTTCAATTCAGGGTGGTGGAGAGTTAAAACAGTAACTTTTGCTTTTCCCCAAGGTTAGAAGGTTTCGTCAGCACTGTGCTGGAATTAATCATGCATTTAATTTCAAATTGAGTCAGAGCAACTCCTCTCTGTGTTCCCATGAGAATCCTCCAGTGTTTCCAGGATCACAAGTAGATACATCTTTCTGATATTTTGAGGGCCGAGTGTAAATACACGGTTTAGATGTATTTGCAGCACCAGCTTAGTGTGGCTTTGAGTAACAACGAGATGCTACTTTACATCAGTTTTTTGCTACAGAAGAAAGTAGTGTAGGAGACAAATTTCTAAAATGCTAAATTTTAAACTACTAGCTGTATATAGCGTCATATATGTAGATGTACTTCAATAACTTTATACTTTTTTTTTTTAAGGTATGTATCTTGTCTCCAAATATATTCGGAAGAAAACAGACAGTGTGGTCATTTTTTCAGGAGAAGGATCAGATGAGCTGACACAAGGATATATATATTTCCATAAGGTAAATATGTTTACTCTACAGAATGCCCTTGAGCTGCTTGTTCTGCCTTTCAACAGAACATCTGTGATATTTTGAGGTGTGATGTTTGAGGGTTGTCATAACTGTATATTTGTTGAGTTTTTCTTCTGGAGTGGCATAAAATCCAAGGGATTTAATCACCTAAAAATAGCTTTCTTAATCTTCAGCAGTTCCTGAGACTGTTATTTTTTGCATGTAGTTTTTGCTGTTTCGAGATTGCTTGGTGATCACTACAATTCAAATGCAGGACAGCCAGCAATGGTTCCCTCTTTGGTTGTTTTCAGGCACCATCTCCCGAGGAAGCTGCAGAAGAGAGTGAGAGGCTTCTGAAGGAGCTCTACCTGTTTGATGTACTTCGTGCAGACAGAACTACTGCAGCACATGGGTAAAATGTATTCCCTTGGATGCTCAGCACTCATAATGTAAAAGCAAAAGAAGATTAGGCAGGAAAAGACTGCTGAGGATTTGTATGCCAACATGAAGTTGTAGGCTTGAGGAATTTGAGCAACAGTAAAGCACACTGCCAAATGTAATCTAATTTGTGACTATAGGACCCACTGTGTTGCCAACTGAAATATTTTTGTCTAGGACTGTACTGGTTTTACAGAAGCAGTGAACTAGAAATAAAAATATTCAGAGTTAAGGAGGGAAGGCAAACTTGTATTTGACTTTGGAGGTTCAGACAAAGAGAAATCTTGAATCTGATGATCGTCAGAACTAAAACAACATACTGAAAAAGGTATGCGCATTAAATAGCTGACTGTAATAAAGAGATATTAGGATACAATCTGTGTAACTGATATCCTAAAGAATCTCCAAACTGAGTGCTGCAGAAAATAGTATTGTTTTACTAAACAGAAGCATTTTACTAAAATAAATACATTAATTAAACCAAGAATAATGTTGGAAAGCTGTTTGTAGGTAAGAAAACAATGATACCTTTGGCAAAGCAAACAACTTATCTGTTGGGATGCTTTTGTTGTATGTTGATCCTGCTACAAAATGACTTGCCCAGCTTTTTACAATTTTCTTATGTTTCTCTTTACTAGTGCAGGAATTAGACTGCCATTTGTCTCATAATTTGTTTTGTGCTGAAAATTTTCACCACACTTTCGAGGCTGTTTAATATCACATGCTGGCTGCTTTTGTTTTTCTTTGGATTCTGCTGCACAGCACTATTAGGAAGAAAGAGCCCTCGTATTAACAAATCATAACAGAATTTAAGGAGTTCACATTAATGTAGAAAAGGGAGAAGAGCTAAGAGTAGAGAGGAAAGGATGAAACTGCCATTATCAGCTAGGAACAAGAATAACTGTAAGGAAAGATGTGCAGTGCAGATCTTGTTAGTATATGGAGAAACTGAGCCCTCAGTGTTTGATTACTGAATACTCAGTATTGGGTTAATTTGTTGTTTTTTTTTTTTCCATAAGGTGGGTATTACCTGAAGTAGCTGAAGCTTTTTATCGGAGTAGAAACTAAAGAGACAATGAAATTACTAGGATGCAGTATAACATCTCCTTTCACTTGTGAAGCTGGACAACATAATGTCTCTTGAGCAGACATACTGAGAGGAGTTCCTTCTGCTGAAGATGCAGTTACTGTCATTTGATTTGTTGCCTTCTGTGTCCTTAGAAGCTGTGGTATACAAAAGTAGGAAGGCTTTGTATGTGTGTATCTACCGCTGATATAGGAGAGAGCTTGTGTGAATGCTGTAGGGCTCCTTTTTGTTTTTTCTTGAAAACACAAACAAATGTGGATTTCAGAAATGACAGCAGAAGTCCTTGCTTGGTTCTATCATACATTGACAAATTCTGATGGAAATCCCAGTGAGCAACTTGGTAGTTCTCTGAGAGGAAGAAGATTTTTTTAAAATATGCTTTTGCATACATGTTGCAGTGGTTGTTGCAGATCCTACAGGACTGTAGTCTGTAAATTCAGGGCACTATAAACTGCCCAGCAAATGGCATTACAAAACATCATAGTATTTAATCTGTGTAGGCCATACATCTAACTTTACAAATTAGTGAATCAAATTCAGGTAGTTGGAAATATGCAAGTGAAATTTCTTCCAAGTAAAAGCAGAAAAACTGTTGTTCATGTGAAAGACAGGGAAAGCTTAACTTCTGTGAATTTGTAAGTAGATGACTTGTTGGATTAATTCAGTATCTTTTCTATTTATTCCCCCTGCTTAGCCTTGAACTGAGAGTCCCATTTTTGGATCATCGGTTTACTTCTTATTATTTATCTCTGCCAGCAGAACTGCGAATCCCAAAGGTACATAAAAGTGGGTTGGATCCAAGTGTAAGTTTTCAAATTCACTGATAAGTGTTGTAAGCATGATCAGATTGCTGAATTCTATGGTTAAGTCCTCCACCCAAAGTCAAGCATGCCCTTAAATATTTTATGAAATTGTTGGGCTACTGGGAACAATTTTCTGACCAAAACTTCTGTTAAAGTGTTTAAATCCAGACCTTTGTACTGCAGTTCCTGAGACTCATGGCATTATTTTTTTTTCTGCAAACAGAATGGAATTGAAAAATACCTTTTAAGATTGTCCTTTGAAGATTCCAATTTACTTCCCAAAGAAATTCTCTGGAGACCCAAAGAAGCTTTCAGTGATGGTATAGCATCAGTAAAGAAATCCTGGTTTTCCATTCTTCAGGACTATATTGATCAACAGGTAGAATACCACTTTTTCCTTTCTCACTTAGGTGTGTTAGATATGGTTGCCAGTGGGAGGCAGCTCACATGCTTAGTTGAGAGAATAAATCTGGATATAACAGTTAGCTTGAGCTTCCTTGTGGAGGAGTAAGATAAACCTTAATCAATGTTCTTCTAGATATCTGAGTTGGTTTAAGTCATTTGTGATCCTAGTTACAAAGAAATGCTAGTCTCTTACAGAAATGACTGTATAAGGAAATGAACATCATTTAAGTGTCTGCATTGCAAATTAGATTGTGTATCAACAAACACAATTTCTGGGTTACAGGCAAAGCAGCTGCTTCAGCTGAAGGCACTTGCGTGAACTTACTCTGCAGCTGATTAACAACATAATGACTCTATAATGTACTTTCTTGTTTGCGTCATTCATTTTTCAAAGCCATCCCTAGCTGAGCCTTTTTGCTTTTTAAAGCCTCTTCTTGCATTGTTAACCAGTGTAGACTTACAGCATTTTGACTCTACAAAGGATAATCCTCTCCGGAGTGCAGAGGTAGTTTAATCATGGAGAGGAAGGAATAACACCCTATTTACACCAAAGCTCTGTTACATGGAAATACATGTAGTCAAGCCTGTGGATGGGAGCTTGTCTGTCCTACCACCAACTCTTTCTTCCCCATTTTCTTTCTGTTTCCTCAGGCAAGAAAGTAGTTGGGTCAGGCAACAGTGTCCTGCTGTCTGTTCTGAGCCCTGTACTGCTGTAGGAGGAGCAAATTTATTTCACAGACACAAAAATTTAAACAGCATAATGGCAGCACAAACTAATTGAAATTGCCTCAGCTGGTGCAACTATTTATTCTTCCTTTCTCAGCCAACTTAGCAACTGCAGGTCTCTTTGTCTCTGCATCCCAGGTCTTCTGTTGCTAAGAGCGTGGTTATTGGTATTGATTATAACAGCCAACTCTTCCCCAAGCTACAAAAGCAACCTAGGAAGCCACTTACATGGCAAAATGATTGCTTTAAGTTTTTGTACTCGTTTCACAGCAAAGGAAGGGTAGGAAAGAAGTGTCTGTGACCTTACTAACAAAGGTGGTTGTGACCCAGAGAAAGGGCTTCACATATCACGCAGAGAAATACCAACAGCACTGGAAATACATTTACATATTCATAAAGATCAAGTGAGCCTGTGACAAAGGCTTGACCTGTTAAACCTGTGCCTCTAGAATAGACTTTTTTTTTCTAAACTGTGGATGTTTAGTGGTTGGTGAATCCTTGTGTGTCTTAAAAAGTTGAAGATATTTGCAGCTTAACTTGAGTTTTGCTTATGTCTGTAGGTTGATGACCTTTTGCTGGAGAAGGCAGCAGAGAAATATCCTTTCAATCCTCCTAAAACAAAAGAAAGTTATTACTACCGCCAGATCTTTGAAAAGCACTACCCAGGGCGGAGCAGCTGGCTGCCCCACTACTGGATGCCAAGATGGGTTAAAGCCACTGATCCTTCTGCACGCACATTGAAACATTACAAGTCAGCTACCCAAGAATAGACTGTTCAAATAATCCTCATAAAAAAGTGCTGCAAGCGTTTTGTGTGCACTCTGCTTTAAGGAAACCAAACAAATTATGCAAACCTAAAGCTTAAACAGTCTTTAAGATGTACTTTGACAATGCTATTGGAAATGAAAGCTTTCTGTTGTTAGTGTACTATTAAAAACTTATGCTGCTGTACCAAAACTTTGTAAGTCATGGGAAAATACTTTCTGGACAAGGGATTACTTTATTTGACAGCTCTGTTCCTTATCTAACTTTGATTGTATTAATTTTCCTTGAAGTAATTTAATATATTTTAATGTGGTCTCTGGTTTGAGGACTTGAATCAGGCTGAGGGATGCAAACTGCTGCTGCCCTCTGAGCAAAGGGGAATTGGACTCTAGCTATCTGGTGATTTCTGTTCCTGGCTGAGGGACTTAGATAGTATCTATATTATTTTATTCTGAATGTCCTTCTACACACTCCTGAAAACCTTAGTCTAATTTTCAAAAAGTATTTAGATATTCATAGCTATGCAGATGCTTTCTAGAGTTTATTGAGATGGTGCTGGGTGTTAAGTAAATGAATGGCAATCTTGTTTGTTACTGTAAAGCCACCAGTTGGCTGTTCTGTAAATATACCATCAGTCGAAAGATATTGTGACTGTTATCAAAGAGCAGAATGGATAAGAGAAGTCAAGTTACGTCTTTGTTTCTAACTCAAGGACTTCAGTTTTTATAAATGTATTTATTCTTGAAAAAATAGTGCTAACTGGGTGATGTATATCAGTCTGATGGAAATTGCATGAGTAGGTATTCTAAGAAATTTTTCATTTATTGTGAGAGTTTTCCCACCTGTATGATGAAAAGGTCAGCTGTGTTGCTGCTGAACTGCATGTGGCCAACTGTTTGGGTGAAGCAAACCTGTTAACCATAGGTTGTAGTTGGACAAAGCATCACTGACAACAATGGGATCAGATGCCTTGCTTGGAAAAATGGGGGGAAAACTGCTTCAGAAATCACAAGAACTTCTAATACTGTACTAAAAAAACACCTGAATTTTTACCCATGATAACTTTTTATTAACTACTTAGTCATGGGGGTTACTTTAGTGAAGGTAACTTAAGTATAAGGGTGGTCAAGAAATACATATGTGTGCTGCAGATTGACTTGATTATGCTCTTTATGAAAACAAATCTTTATTGTCCCTCTTCACTAGGAAACCAAAGCCATTTTTTATTTAAAAGATAAAATATATGCTGTTCTGATTTAAAGCCTTCACAAAATGACTGGTTGTCTGTTTGTTGCTGCGCCTGAATCCTGTATTTGAGTCTGTATCCCAGAAACTTTACTGAAACCTTTTGGTGGCACCACAGCACTTGTGAGCTGTCTGTAATATGTTTCTGCAGCCTTCTTTACTTAAGGGCTATGTGCTTCTCTTTTTGGATTTCTTTGAAACAGTTAAGAATATTTTGATTTGAGAGAGGAGTGTTAGGTACTGATGTGTACAGGTAAGATTTACTACTCACTGTAAACTTCCAAATCTGTGATAAGAAAACAGTATTTGCCTGAAGTGAAAATAGGCTAAACATATTTTGGGATCACTGCTCAAATGTACTTTCTGCTGCAACATTGCAACATTCAAGGAAATCCAGCTAATTTTTAAAAAATTCCTAGTACATTGGAATTTTGTATATCAGGGCAATATTCTAGACTGATGATTTAGTTATTTTGGCTTTTTACTAATGTGCACAAGAAGAATACAGTGCCTGCTGCCTTGTCAAAGGTCTTGTGAGTGTAAAGCCTGTTCATTCCTTCTACATGTATGGAAATGGTATGCCGTTTTGGTTTCTGTGATGCTATATTTTCTCTTCTTTTCCCCTGTAAAATAAAAATTGAGGCAAAAAAAAGACAAAAAGAAAATTTAAGACAAAAACATCCAGCTACTCTGGATCATTTGCTAGCTGCAGCAATGTTTGTAATTCATCACAGGAGGGAATGCAGATCCAGGGTGCAATGCTGTCTTGTCTTGTCTTGTCTTTACTCTAGCTTTCTTCCTGCTGTGATGGCCTCTTTTTCTCACTCTTGTTTCTTTTGGATAAAATTAGTCTGGATGCTTCTGACAGCTTGAATGTATTGGATTGAGTATTGTCTCAGGTGGGGATGGGCAATTGAAGTTGGTGGTCCACATGGGGAAGGCAGAGATGAGTTTTTGCTTGGCTTGCAGGATTGATGAGGGCTGAGGGAGAACCTGTAGGGGTCTTGCAAAGTGGCTAACAAAATGTAGGGGATTTTTTTATTGATTTGGGGTGGGTGTGGTTTTGTTTTAATTTGAATCAATTAAGTTACTAAATTTTGTTTTCACAGCAATCTTTCCTCTTTTTGAGGAATGAGAAATTAACAGTTCCAAGGAGAGCAGTGCAGAGACCTACCAGGTGCTTAAGGTTGCTCAGTGCCACCCCTGCCCTTCATCTTTTAAAGCTTACATGCTGTTTTAACCTCCCGTTGGTTGCTTGTGTGGAGCCTCCCTGACTGTGCCACATCCCAGTGTCCCTGACAGTGGCTCTAGAGAAGTTCCCCAGTATAAACCAGCATGTAAGATCCAGAGAACACTTGGTAGGACTTCAGGAACCCTTAGTTCATTGGTCAGAGTTTTTTTATGTGGGATGGTTTGAAATGTAAAATTTTTGAAACCCTGTTTAAAATCACAGTAGAATGTAAAAGCAGCCTATTTTAGTCTTTGGAGGGGTAGACTTATTTTTTTTTCTGATAGAGACCTAATTTTTGGTTCCCATTAACAGAAGTTGTGGAAGGAAGATTTGGCACAAAGTAAGCCTGTGTTTGAGCTGGCTATTGAACAGTATCTCCAAAGGAGAGAGCAGCAGAATTATGGGAGAGGCTGCTTATTTCTGTAACAAGTTACACTGTGTGTTCCTCAGTGCCTTTCCATGGGATAGCCAAAACACATGCATCGCCTGCACCATGCACAGTTCCTCATTTTGGAACTTCGGGTCCTACTGCTTTTTATTTATGTATTTACATAGACATTATGGTTAACAGAAAGGCTGCAGTTATGAAAGTCTTTGTTTTGTGTAAGCGTGTCTTTGGATGCAGGTAATGCACAGAATTGCAATTCTAATTTTATTTTTAATTTAATAATTTCAATTTATTTTCTTTTAAAGGAATAATTTTATTTTTTTATTTACAAAGCTTGTTCCCGGAAAAGGGCCGAAGGAGAATGAAGCAGAGAGGTGGTCTTTGCTGCTGTGCTTCTCTGCAAGTTGGTGGGGGTAGTAGCTGGGGGAGGTGGTACATTAACAGCTGCCTTCTAAGACCTGTTTGTGGTATTTCACCCATCCCTCTCTGTAGTGCCACTTCCTTATCTTTTTGTTGCCTGGAAACACTTTCAACAAGAGAAAACTAGCTGGGCAACCAGTTTTTTCCAGCACTGTGCTCAGGTTTGGATCTTTCAATCATCCTGTGAGCTACAACAGAAGATGCTGACTACCCTGCAGTCCGCCCGGCTTTGTGTTTCTCCCATGCAAGCGACTCGGGGCTGACTCTGCCCTTGTTCTGTGGCCCGGGAAGCCACCGGGCAGCCACGCTTCCCCCAGCATGGCACAAAGAGTCTGTCAAAATTTGAATTCGGATCGGGAAGTTGCTTCCGGAATGATTTCCTAATTTAAAAAAAAAAATTTCTTTTTCTAGCCGGCAGATGGCAGCCGCTCGTTAGCGCGTCCGTGCAGATGAGCTCCTCATCCCTGGGGAAGGTGCTCTCCATCCTGCTCTCCTTCCTGCTCTCTTTCTGCTTTTAATATCTTCCTTCACAAACGATTGTCACTGGGATTTGTGCGTGAGCCTCGTGGAATTTAATAAGTACTTGATTAGAATAAGGATAAAGCCAAGCATAAAATAAAATGCTTTCAAATTGTTCTTGCTCAACAGGTGTTGTGCAGAGCTTTTCATGCTGCTGCTGCAGGTAAGACAGCAGCTAAGAGATGAATTGTATTAGTATGGAAGGCGTTCAGTATTCACGTTAGAGGTATAATTAGTCAAAACTAGTTATATTAAAAATCAGTAATGTGAGTTGGAACAGGTATAAAATGTCAGTTCTAGAGAAGATGGAAGACAATACCAGACTAGGGAATAAGCAAAGTTAATTTTACCTCTGAAGTTGTTAGGGTTTTTAATTTTTTCTTTTTCCTTCATGATTAGTACAGGGATCACAGGATTTCAGATAGTCATACAAAGAGAACATTAAGATAGAATCATTGAAAAATTTCGGTTCAAAGGGATCTTAGAGATTCATCTAGTTCCAACCTCCCTGCCACTGGCAGGGATACCTTTCAGTAGACCAGATTGCTCAAAGTCCCATCCAACCTGGCCTTGAACAGGGATGGGACTTCCACAACTTCTCTGGATCACCTGTTCCAGTGCCTCACATCCTCACAGTAAAGAATTTCTTCCTTATATCTAATCTAAATCTACTGTCTTTCAGTTTAAAGGCATTCCCCTTGTTCTGTCACTAAATATCCTTGTAAAACATCCCTCTCCAGCTCTCCTGTAGGCTCCCTTTGGATACTGGAAGGTGCTGTAAGCTCTTCTCTTTTCCAGGCTGAACAGCCCCAATGCTGTCTGTCTTCATGGAGAGGTGCTCCCGCCTCTGATGATCTTCATGGTATCCTCTAGACTTGCTCCAGCTGCTCCATGTCCTTCCTCGGCTCAGGGCCCCAGAGCTGGATGCAGCACTCCAGGGGTTTCGCCAGAGTAGAGTAGAGGAGCAGAATCCCCTCCATTGATCTGCTGGCTGCACCTCTTTTGGTTCAGCCCAGGAAACCATCAACTTTCTGGGCTCTGAGCACACACTGCCAGGTCTTGCTTGTCCACCAGCACCCCAAGTCCTTCCCCTCGGGGCTGCTCTCAACCCATCCTCCACCCAGCCTGTATTTATGCTTGGGATTGCTCCGACCCAGGTGTAAGCCTTGCCCTTAGCCTAGCTGAACTTCATGAACCCACTTCTCAAGGCTACTAGGAAGTTTTACAGATGCACATCAGAAAGGCTCAGGTACTTGTTTTCTCAAAAGTCTTATTTTAAAAACACAAATGCATTGTGTACACCTGAGCATCTAGACTTGAGCCCTGTCAGGAAAAAACATCCCCCAGTGACTACTGGTGGTGTAATAGCAATATGGAAACATACACAGCCTTTTGCCTGCTCCAGGCATGCTCTGAAAGAGGTCTTCTGCTTTTCTTTTATTCTTATTTTTAATTTCTTTTTTGTGGTACAGGGTGCTTAATTGGTGAATTTTCATCAAGGAGAAGATAGAGTAATTGAATCCAAAATAATAGTCCTTTTGAAAGTTATAATACGAGGTACTTAAAGTTATTTGAACTGACCTCAATTCCTAAATCATAATCATCTTGCAGAGGCCAAGAAGAGTCAGATTATTCTGGTTGCAAGACCTGCCTCCATTTTTGCTGCTATCAAAGATAGGAGTAATTGTCTATATTAATAAACTGTATTACTTAACATCTCTAACCACTGCTCTTGAAGACTGCCTTTAACACCTGGGGCAAAATGTATATTAATACAAATTACTTTTGATTAAAACCATTATTATTATTATAGCACAAAAAGGAAGGGGGTGGTAGAAAGGAATGTTCTCTTTTTAAATATTTAAATGCTCATTATACTAAAGTGATACAAATTACTGGCTGACTGACAACTTGCTAATAATAGCTTAAAAATGCAGATAGAGCTATTATCCCAATTGACACTAATTGGAACTCCTTTGGCAGCCTGGGAGGGCAGGACAGGAAGGTTTGATTGTTTCCTCAAGCTGGAATTGGGCTGGTAAGGAAGTGTGGGGAAGATGTGCTGTGGATAAACAGGTTTCTATCTGCAGACATCAGAATTCATTATGTTATATTTCAAGAAACTGCTCTGAAGTGCTGTCTTGTGCCTATGTACAGTTTTGGGGAGGTTTGTGATGCTCTGGGAGGGTCTCACTCACACCCACAGTCCCAATTTGCCTGGGCTGAGTTAGCACTGTGGGAATCCAAGCTGTAAATGCTCAAGTCTCACAAAACAGCTATGATGTCTTCTGGGTATTATGAAAATTCACTGTTTTAAAATTTGCTGAATTGTATAGTTTTAAAAATGCAGTCTTAGAATAACTATACCACATGTATATATTCCTTCACTAATTTTTGTGTATCTTCTCCAAGCAGGGTTTACTTCCAGAGCACATTGCTTGAGTTTTAATGTTTTGGCACACATAAACACAATGTGGCTATTGTTGTCTGAGTGTTGAAAGAGTGAAAATTAAAGCATTTCCATGTGCTAAAATTGAATATCTGTGATTAAAGATGTTCTGTTTCTCAGCTATATGTTTTCAATGCTAACTAGTTCATGAAAATAAAACATTGAAGGTGTATTAACACATATTGGAGTTGAGACACTCCAGTTCTGGCTGAGAAATATAAGGCATGAATTTATGCAGCTCTTTACCTGCTTCACACAGTACCACTCTCTCATCCCTTCAAGTGGTGTCTCCATTGTTATATTTGTTTGACTTGATGATCTTAAGGGTCTTTTTCAATCTAAATTCTTCTGTGATATGTTGGTGCAGGTGTACCCTTGCAGGTGTATTTCAGCTATGTTGCTGAAATATAGGAAATTGTTTAGATAGGAAAAAAACAGAAAAGGTACTTTTTTCCCCCTGCAGATATTTTCTTAGTATTTAACATTCTTCTTTATGATTTGTGAAGCTTCTTTGCACTGAAGTGGGTGGTTAGGTACATGATGTGCATTGCATTTCTAGCTCAGCCACTGCTGTTGCTTCTGGCCAAGCCATCTCACCTTGCTGGGCTTCCTCCCTCCAGGCTTCTGGGAGAGCATGAAGCACCATGACAGATGAAGTGTTTTGTTGTGTAACAGTCTGTTCACATTTCGTCTCTTCCACCTGCAGTAAGTGGTAACATTGTTTAATTTGGAGATGGATGTACAAAACAAGAGGTGATGTTTTTTGCACGCGCTCTGTATACCTCTCTTTAAAAAGGAGTTTCTGGGCTGGTTTATTCTGATAGAAATCAAATATCTATCAGGGATGGAGCAGTGAGAATTTTTAATAAATATCATAATGATTTGCACACAGCCTCTCCAGCTAACAAATGTTTCAGTCTCTATCAAAAGAATAATGCACAGATTGCCTTTTTTTCTTCCCTGAAAGATATAGGTTCAAGGATATTTGTTCATTTGTTAACACCAAAAACAAAACTTAAAAAAATCTCTACTCTTTCAGTAACAAATATTTTCTGTACAGGGAAGTGAGCTCTTTTGCAGATAACATGAGGACATGCAGCACTGCAGGTGGCTGTATAGTGACACAGGCCAGCTCCCGGGAAGGAGCCACTGTGTTCTCTTGCCCTGTCACTCTGAGATATTTGGCAATGCAATGTGTAACATTATGGCTAAGGGAGCTGCTTGGGCTCATCAGAAGAGCTTTTGGTCATTACTAGAGTTTGCACTGGGACTTGCTCGGTATCTCTTATGATAAAGCAGTCAGCCATAATTTAGGAGACATAGTTTAAGGGACAAAGTTTGCATTTAACTAATGGCTGTTGGTAGCTCTGAAGGAGCTGTTACTGGCATACTCTGAATAAACAGCATTTCAAAGACTCACTTTAATAATTTTCAAAGAACCCCTTGATGTTTTTCTGCTCTAGATCATGATGGCTAGTGGCTGGGCTCCTGCAAGATCCCCATGCCCAGACATTTCCAGATCCTTTCTTTTCTTTTGGTTAGGACCATTCTGAAAAATACCAGTCTCCTGGCATGACCAGAGCAAGTACTTGCTTGTGGCATCACAATTAAGCAAGCACTGCAGAGCTTGAGCTCTCCAGGTGAAGTGAGGTATGGGGGGTTAGACCCCATACTCCCAGCTCCCCATTTCATGGGCAGGGTTTGTGAGCAATGGCTCTGGCTTTGGCTTGTCAGGTTAAGTTTGGCTGCATCTCCACCATGGGCAACCAGTCTCCATGCAACAGCAGAGAGTTGGAGATGATGGATAGAGCTGCTGGCTCTCTGTGTCACTCTTGGGCAAGACAGGCTTCTGAGAACTTGACTTCAACATCCCTGTCTGGGTGAAGGGGAGTGACTGTGTGTAAGGGAGACAGTGCCTACCAGAGGAGCAGCCACATGTCACAATGCAGATGATTGATGTATTTCTGGGGAAAAAATAACCTGAAAATATGCTAAGCATGTTGGAGGTGGGCTGTGATGTCAAACTGCCTATAGCATCCCCAGTGGGGACATTTATCAGCATAGGGTTTACTCTCTGTGCTGATTTCCTAGAAAGACTTTTATTGCTTTATTTAAATCTTGCTTGCATTTTGCTGCCAGATGCCCTTACTGCAGTGTTATTGATTAGCTTATGCAACATGATGGATGTCAGTCTGCTGCCACCAAAAAGAGCTCAGTCTGTGTCACAGTTTGTGGCTGGCTGTTGTGGAGACAGTGAGGGATTTAGTGAAAGCCTCTCCAAAGCCTGCAGTGGAGCAGGAGAGTGGGCACTGCCCAGCGATCCAAGGCACAAATGGGGCTGCAAGCAATGCTGTCCAACATATAAAAGTGTTTAAAAGCTGATGGAGCCCTAGAAGGGAGATTAAAGACCACAGAAATTATTTAAAACTCCCTTTGAAGTACTCAATAGTCTATAGACTATATTGCTTAAGACTAAAGGCAGATAAAAGACATAATTCCTTTTTGTGTCTCCAGGATGCCAGGATGCCTGTGAGGGCAAATATTGTTGTGGAGAGATGTTGGGAGTCTGTGGCAGGAGGCAGCTGGACTGTATGCCTGCAGATGTGTGCAGTTCATGCACCTCCACATCTGCCCAGGACCTGCTGGGCAGGCACAGCCCCACAGCCCCAGTGTGGCACGGCCTGGCTGAGCCATCCCTGCCTGCACTGAAATGCCAGGAGGGTTCTCTTTTCCTGCCAGTGCTGAAATGTGATGAGGGATTTTTAATGCTTGTTGGTAGAGTCAGTTGGAACATTTCAGACTATGCCATTTGGTGTGTTTGCTTTATTTCTAGCTTGGAATATATGCTTATACAAACATATAAATCAATGCCAATTTGCAACTTATTGTTCAAAACCCAAATTAGCACAAATCTGACATTATTTTGCCACCAGAAATTAAAATTATTGTTTCAAATGCCAGATTGAAATCACTCAACAGACTGACATGTAAAAGAAGACTATTTTGATGACAGAGGCTCAGCCTTTCCTTCTAGAGTAAATTGTATCAGTACAAAAAATACATCAGTAATGCCACTGACATGCTTGAGGCAATGCCACCCAGAAGGACTTTGACAGCTGCCAGGAGTGAACCTATGTGAATTTCATGAGGTTCAGCAAGGCCAAGTGTAAGGTCCCACATCTGGGTCAGGGCAATCCCAAAAACAAATACAGGCAGGGAATGGATTGAGAGCAGCCCTGAGGAAATGGACTTGGGGCTCTTTGTGGATAAGTAACTCAACATGACCCAGCTTGCAGCCCAGAAAGACAAACATATCCTGGGCTGCATCCAAAGCAGTGCAGGCTACAGGGAGAGGGAGGTGATCCTGTCCTTCTGCTCTGCTTTGATGAGACCCCACCTGCAGTNGCTACAGGGAGAGGGAGGTGATCCTGTCCTTCTGCTCTGCTTTCATGAGACCCCACCTGCAGTGCTGAATCCAGCTCCAGGTTCCCCAGCACAGGAGGAACGTGGATCTCTTGGAGCAACTACAGAGGATGGGCATGAAGATGATCAGGTATTTAAATTGAAAGAGAGTAGTCTTAGATTGGTTTTAGGAAAGGAATTCTTTATAATGAGGGTGGTGACCCTCTGCAACACGTTGCCCAGAGAAACTGTGGATATCCCATTCCTGGAAGTGTTCAGTGTCATTTTGGTTGGAGCTCTGAGCAATTTGGTCTGGTGAAAAGTGTCCCTGTCCATGGCAGGGGGTTGGACCAGATGATTTCTTAAGGTGCCTTCAAACCCAAATAATTCTATGTTTTTTTTTCTAGAAAATCTCTCTTTACTGGATGTTGTTATTTAGTACCTGTGTTGTCTTTCAAACACTTAAAGCCCATGTATACTTGTGGACTTTGCAATGGTTTCTTCTGCAGGGAGGCTTTTGAGATGTGCAGGCTGCAGGGAGTGAATGGTGGGGCTTTTTCTTTCCTCTCTGTGTCTCACAATTCAGCACACATGGACTGTGAGCTCTGTGAGCTCTGTGAGCAGGGTCGTCCTCCAGGCAAGGGTAACAACATTTTAAAGTTTTTCTTTCTTTCTACCCTTCGCTGAGCATTATTCAACATGATTTTCACAGTGCTTTTGCTGTGCTGCTAGCTCAGCAGTCAGCTTTTCCTCCTCAGTGAGCTCGGTGGGAGTTCATAGAGAAGTTTATTAGTCTGAAAATTAGCCCTGAAAAGACAAAGAGCTGCCAGAGTACCAGTACAACCACTGTGTCTCACATCAGTGTGGTCCCTGCCACAAGTCACCTCAGTTTTCCCACCATATAGTCCCTTATCTTGCTAGATCTGGCTTCTACCTAGCTGAAAGTGGGATCTGTTTTAAGTATGGGCAGGCTTTGGTGTGCTTCTAACCTAGCAGGAGTGAGGTCCAGCACCCACCTGCTCTTAATGGGAGTAGCTGTGATGATGCCTCAGGTAACCTTGAAAATGGTTGTGTACAAGTTCATTTCTAAAATGGAAAACAACAAGCAGTGAATCCCTTCATATTATTTATTTTTAAATTTAGTTTGTATACACTGACTGTTTTCATTGGTGATTCATCTGCAGTGAAAGTTTGCATCATAGCATCAGAGAAGTATAGCTCGTAGCAGGGGGAAAGAAGATGCCTTGGCATCTGGTAAGATGGATGTAGCATTTCAGGACTATCCTGGATATATAGCAATCAGATATTTTAATTAAAAAGATAATTACAGTCACTTTTTTTTTCTTTTATATTGCATGGCTTCATGCCCACAGGTGCTTTTATTGTGAATCTGAGTGATAGAATTTATTAAGAGCTTGGCTTTCAAATAATAAATCTACAATATTGGATTAATTCCACAGCAAATTATTCCCTTTGGAGCTGGGGGATACATCACACTCTTTCAATGATTTCCATCAGGTTTAGAAGGGATGGCACCATATGTGACCTGGAGCAATCCCAGGAAGTCTATCTCCACTAAAAAATCCCTCAAACATTCACCAAACTCACATGAGGAGGCTCACAGCCTCCCTGCAAAAAGGAAAATAATTTTATATTTCTTTCCAGTCTCAGACCACTGTTGATTGGATCCAAATCTCATTCCAGACCAACGTGGGAAATAACTCCATCACTATCACCAGAGGAAGTATGTTGCAAAAGCCCCAGAGTAGTTTTTATTTAAAATGTTACTACCATAAAATTCCAGACTATGAAATGAAGACCTTGGATTCCCATTCAAACATTATCCATCCCCCTTTTTAAAATATAGTGATACATAATCACAGAACATAAAACATGCTGCAGTGATACAAATATATTTTTGATACAGAAAGTACAGTACATTATAAACCATGAAAACAAATTGAGGCACTAGACTGAACATCAGTTCTGTTCTGCCCTAGCTGTGAAGCTGATAGATTTGCTTTCAATGAACAAAAGAACACTTGCTTGTTTAGTAAACATAACTTTACAGGTCATATCAAATAATGTGCTTTGTTGTGAGACATCACCAGGGTTGCTGGTCCTTTCAGAACCACAACACACCTACACAACATTTGTCACTGCCACAATATGAAAAATAATAATTTTATTGAATGTACAACTCAAAAAAAACCCAAAACCTCTTCAGTTATTAAATAAATAATTCTTTCATACAGTGGTTAGTTTATATTACACTGCATTGGCCATTAGGACAAATGAAGTTTAATAAATAACGCATGGGAATATCTCATTTACGCCTCCGTTCGTAATTCTGTGCTACGCTCCCTTCGGAGGACCCTGCAAAAAATGAAGCAGATTGAAGCACAAAGTACAGCCTTGCATGAACACCAGCAAGCACAAGAAGTGTCAGAGACCTGCAGCCAGCTGGCACCATCCCTGAGCTGCTCTGATTAGGTTTTATCTCTCAGACTACACTGTCCTCCAGAGGGCTGAAGGTCTGAGCAGTGTTTTCCACCTCTCATCTGCTGAGCTGCTTGAAGCACCATTAACTCAGAGCCCCTTCACCTCCCAGTAATTCATCTAACTGATGGGATCTAAGCATTCAGGTCAACGTGTGGTAGAGGGTTTCTCCACAGATATATCCACCTTCATTCCTGTGCAGTCAGCTCTTTGCCAGCTCTTTGAAACTCTCCCTGTCTGCAAGCCCTGCACACACAAGCCCTGCACACAGGGATAATTTTACTGTACACTGCAGCAGGAGCCAAGCTCCTCAGATGTACTCAGACTACCATGCTGACAAGCTGCAGGCTAAAATAGTCTTAAGTAAAATATTTTATGTTTAGTAATGGTAGATCTCTCCTTATTGCTTATTTAAAATGAGAGTGAAATCCAGAGAGCCCTTCTTGAGCAAGGCTGTCCCCAAACCAGGGACTGAGACATCAGCGTCTCCTTACCCTGCTTTGGCACCTGAGGCTGTAAATCAGTAACATGCCCACACCCAGAGGGATAGCATGAGCTCCTGCCCATGACCAGGGAGCTCAGGGGCTTTTTGCAGAAGAAAACCACAGCATGGGGTAATGGTCCTACCCAGTTAAATATCCTCCAAGAGGGAGAAGCAAGGGTAGTCCTAACACTTACTATTCCTGATCTTGCTTTGATTACACAGTCCTTAGGACCTATATTCTCCTGTAGTTGAGGAGAAAAAAACTTCTTACCATTTCCCCCTCAAGGAATCAGGCAGAAAATCTGTGAATTCTAGTTTTACCTGTCAGACAGATGTTACATAGCCCAACAGAGTAAAACATCATTATTCCCTTTTGTTAGAAATACCACATAACAGTATCCTGACTATACCAGCAATTTTGAAATTAGGGCAATGAAATCTTTGCATTTTTAAAAAACATTTTCTGTATTTTACATACTCACATTAATGTAAATGTAGTCCCAGTGGAAACCAAACCCAATGTATTACTTACAGGCTATTTACTTTTGTGATAGCAGATATATTTACAGGTATTATGCATTTAATAGCTATTGCCACTGCAGAAAATTGTACAAAATTATTCATGATATGTAGCAATTTGCAAAATAATGCAGAGAGCAATATTACCACTCTTGAAGGGGGTTTAATTGAAAATAAAAGTTACTGACAACCGTAATTGCGGAATATAGATCACAGCATGTATCCACATAATATGAAGGTGTCAGCTAGTAATTTAACTTTTATCATCCATTTAACAAAACAGTGAGAACTATTTCAGAGACATGCAATACACATTCGGTTTTTTATTTTTTTTAACTCTTATCCTGGAGAATCAAGTGATACTTTATGGTTCACAGTGAGGGATTTCCTCAGTACAGCCCCATAGCACAGGGAAGGAAGGTAGAGCTATGGGGAGTCTCCAGTTTCCCACAGGGGTTCTGCATGTGAGGGGAGAGGAGAATTCTGCCCTGTATGAATGCTATGGGAAAATAAATTCACAGCATCCATTCAGAGTTTAAAATGCTTTAGGTGAAGTCAAAAGCTGAAAGATACTCTGAATGTTTTAACAGCCTGATCTATAGAATGAGGTTGTGTTAATGCCAAAGTTCTATTCCCTCATCTTCTACTCCAAATATTAGGAATAAAGATCTCCAGAGAAGATATCCCTTTACCTGATGAGATCTGGATTTAGACCACAAGGTAAGGGACACTTGCATTTTCAGCCTCCAAATTTTTCTTGATATGTCAATAAAATTTAGGCCTTTTTTCTTTTATTACCACTTTGGGGACTAGCAGAACATGCAAGAACAGGGCAGTAATGAAAGTGCTCTGGGGAATTCTACCTGAGCTTGCCTGCAGCTTTCCAGCCTGGTCATTTCAAGTATTGAAGTGAAGTGAAAAATCTTGGGTAACAAAGAAAATCCTGATTTTTTTTCAGAGAACTCTGCATCTACACTACATAAAAACTGCTTCTTCCATCCGCTGTGAGAGAACAAAGAGGCAACGGAATGAAGAGGCTGTATACCACCAAGTATCAGATTTAGTCAAATACATACCAGAATTTAAAGATCTTTTGCCCATAAGTCCAACAAAGGAGTCTGTTTTATGCCCTGAAAAAATATATTTAGGGGTGTTTTAATACATTTTAACTAGGAAGGTTTTTTAAACAACAGGTTCTTGCAAGGAAAGACAGGGTCTGAAACTGTTTATATCACAGACCAGTTGTTCACATCACTCTCAGACACCAGAGAAGGAGCAACAGTCTGACTAATCAGACTAAACAGGATAGACCAAGGCACAGGCCAGTTATTGGACATCTCATTAGCTTAGATAGACCTTTGGTTTTTTTTAAGTATAATGGAAAAACAATGGCTACTAACAGTAAAAATCTTATTTCTCTCCCAGCACAATTCCTACTGATCTGAGCAAATCCCCAAGAAGGTAGTGTCTTGGTATAGCCTGCATCTTCGTGATGCATCTCTTCTACCTGTTGTTGTTTTATTTCTGTAACGTGTAAGAAAATCCTCCCTCACAGGTCAGGTGGAGCCCTTACTGAAGAGGGAGCCAATGGGACTCTATGTCTGGACACGTCCGAGCTAGACAGTCTGGCTCTATTTTTGGAATATTTATAAGTTCAGGTATTACCTTCCTGTCCCATTAGTAATTCTCAAGATACTGGAAGTGTAGAGGATAAATTACTCCAAGTTTATGCCTACAGTACATATCAGGTTATAGTAGCAGATGTAGTTTCAGATAAGAAATGATCTGTTCTTTATCTAAACCAGCTTGTGAGACAGACATAGAAGTCTCTCTTTGGAAAGAATTTTGCTTGATGAATTCATACACAAAGCAAGATACTCAGACCTCACATGTATTAATTCAAGCTGAAGCAGTTTCAGAAAATTATAATTTTTTACTTTAGTCAGCAGCTAATTTGGCATGAGCTTTGTATCAGACTCTCTATTTGGTCTTCCAATACATAACCCTAGAGAAAGCATCTTGTGGATAATAGAACACTGGGACTGTTGCTGGCCTCCGTGGACAGAGGAGGTTTCACAGATCCTGTGATATATAAGATCACATTTACTTAATAAAAATCTTACACTTTCTATTTAAACATCATGAGATAATGTCAGAAAATAAAAATACCACTGTGCAGAGCAAGGTAACACCCCAGCGCTGATACCATCTCCTGCTTGGTGTTACATAGAAGCAGAGCAATGCACACTTATTAATGGGGCAAGATAGGGCTCTTCATATGGCAGCACATCATCAGTCACTCCTTCTGTGAGCAGGAGTCTGATTCTCAGACAATGCTGAGAGCACAGATACAGCATCTCGCATGTGAGGACATGGGTGCTCCCATGAAAGCATTCTTGGGGACTTGGGAATTCATTATTCTAATTTTCCAGATTTTGCCATCTTAATTGCTCCTCTCAGAGTCTGGCAGTAAGCCTGCCTTGCCAACGAGAAAGGCTTACAAAATCCCCCCCTTGGGAAATAAGAGAGAGCTGCAACATCCGCACATTAATATGGATTGAAATCTCAAAGCTCACAGCAGCTCAGATGAGATACAGGCTCACAGTGGCACTGAAGGGGAGGTTTCAATTCTTTAACAGATCATTTATCCACCAGTGGTGCTGCCAGTCCCTAGCTGAAATCAGTCACCTTCTAAATAATCCTGTCAAATACACTATTCTCTACTAGAATATCTTCTAATGACTATTTAAAATATTGGGGTTTTTAAACTTACTTTTATGAGAGATCTGGCCATATCCTGATTGGAAGAGGAAAGGAAAGAGAAAAAAGACAAAAAGAGTTGTTAGAAAAGGATTGGCATATACATATGATGCTACTGCAATGCTTTGAAAAATCAAATACGAAAACTAAACTACACGTGTTCCACTTAAGGAAATTAGGGAGGTGGTTTACAACTGCATTTCTCTTCGAAGAGACTAAAAAACTTGTTTCAGCTTAACCCACACAATTTAGATTAGTTTAGCTCCAATTTCTTGGTTTGATCAATTATTGGTTCAGTAAACATGTAGAAAACGTGACAATGATTGTATACCGAACCAACTTCCTCACTTTGGTGATTCAGTGGCATATATACTGACCTATGAATTATCATGCTATCCCTTACTGGGATTTACGTGCTATAAAGGGTACACATTTAAGATTTTAAAGCCCTCTCTTTTCCAATCAGTGAGTTTATCTCATATAAAACTTAAAAGAAACACCAAACAAAAAAGCCTAAACCTAAAGCGCCCTCCTGGCAGCCTAGGGAGCAGATGTAAGACATCAGCCCTGAGCGATAACCGTGTAAGGTTTGGGCAGGCACTGGAGAAGAGGCGTGCGGAGCGGCGTGAGCGGCAGCCAGCCCCCGCCCCGCTCACCGGCATCCCGCTTGCCCATGAGGCCGAAGAACTGCTGGGGCCGGGGTCTCCGGGCCATCCTCTGCAGGAAGTGCTCCAGGGGCAGCGGCAGCTCCTCCTGCGGGGCGACAGCGGGCGGCGCTCAGTGCGGACCCCCCCTTCGGTCCTGCCCCAAAGGGCAGCGCCCGCACGGAGCCCCTGGCTCCGAACCCCTCGCTCCCCATCCTGCGGGGCCGCCGGGGCTCACCTTCGCCTGGTCACTGTCCGACCAGTCGGACCAGTAGCTGAGGTCGTCGGTGGTTCCCATCTCCTCGCCCAACGCCTGCGACGAGGCCAGGAGGAGCACGGCCAAAGCCAGCGGGAGCCTCATCGCCGCCTCGACGTCCTGCGGGGGCACAGGTTGGAGCTCTGGCGGCCGGGGGAGGGAGCGCACAGCCCCGCACACACCGGCACACACCGGCACAGCCGCCCGGGCACTGCTGGGGACACACGGCCTCGCACGTACAGCCGAGTTACACCGGCACCCCGCCCCGACTGCTGCACACCCCTCTGGACAGACACACACCCCGCACCCATACAGCGGCACGCAGCTCGGTGCGCTCCCCAGCACACACACACACAC
>VZTT01068949.1:4778-17194 GCA_013400855.1 Buphagus erythrorhynchus
CTCTATTGACAACGTTTCTTCAAATCATACCATATGAATGCTCATTTTTCAAAACAAATTCATTATTTGTATCTTTTGGGGCAAGGAGAGAAAAAGCAATCTCTAATGATATTATATATTACAATTATTACAGCTTGAATAATCTGAAAGTGGATATATTCAAGAATGAGGAATCAAAGTCTCAGTTTTCCATTTTGGATTAGCAGAACTGCGTTTTCCGCTACAACTGTGTTTTTTTTGAGACTTCATTTATAATCCAAAATGCAGTCAGGGACAGAAAATATATATCAACACACACATATGCTCCCTTTTTTTGGTACTGTATTATACTTACAGAGTATGTGGCAAGCAGTAGAAGCAATACCTATAGAATGTGGCAAACAACAAAAACATGGCTTAAGACTCTGGTAGCAAGTAAATTCTGTAATTTGTTTTGTGATTTGTATTCCGATGATTGTTGTATTCTGTTAATTTCCTTTATGACCATCAGATGTCTGTCTTTCCTTATTAAACGTTCACTGCATTTGTATTCTCTCCTTTCACTCTTAGGTGCAAAAAAGAAGCATTTTGTTCCACTTACCTCTCTGTTTTTAGTCATTTCCCCAAAGATATATACATCACTTATGCATTTTTAATAATCTTATCCCCACTGCTCCACAATAAAACATATTCAATGTGTGATATCTCATAGATCAGAGATTCTTTCTTGTGTGGCTTGGTTTTAAACTAAAAGGCAGGTGTGGGGCAAAGCTAATCTTTCTGTTCTCCCTGTGGATTGGTCAAAGAAACTGAGAAACCAGCTAAGTCCATGAAACACTTCCACAGCTCCACAGTATTTCAAATGTCAGGCTCTGTCCTGCATAGTTTGAAGAGTTTTATTATTTGAAGTCTGATTGAGCTGATGGAATTGCAATTGCTGTATGTATTAGCTGACTCTTAGGCATCTTAAAGTTACCTTTGTATCATTAGAAAGAAAATGTGCTAATATTAAACTAAAAAGAAGAGAGCAAAAGTAGGTATCTGTATACAGGTTCTTCATTAATGCAATTAAATTGGCTTAAAACCAGTGCAAGTTAGGGCAAAAATCTTTCCTTTGGAGGCAAGATCTAAATCAACCTCAGCATTACAGTATATAATAAAGATAGAAACATCAAACTAACAGACTACCACAGATGGTTTCACCTTCATTTTCCACATTTGGCTCCCAAGCCAAGAGTTACAGGAAAGAAAATGCAACAAAGTATAACATTATGCATACTTTTGATAGCAGTACAGAATTGAAATCTCTGTACTCCCTCTGACCTTTCTGGAATGGAAATGCTCTAAAGGACAGAGAGGAAGATATTCTGGCATTATCTGCTAGTCCATTCCAGAGGAAATAATCTGCCTTTCACCCTGGGCTGAGGTGCCAGGTTCCTACATGACCCTTCCTATGTTCCTACATTTATCCTCTGCAAAGCTTGTCTCTCAATTTATCGACCTTTTAAAAATGGAATGATGACACTCATCCACCCATTTAAGGGTCTCTAAAGAAAATTAGGTACTGCTTTTATTATTCTACAATCTTGTTGACATTTCTGATTCTCTTTCAGGTTTTTATTTTTTTTATTTAATTTAGTTTTTAAAAAGAAAATCCGGCAGTTAAATTTTACATCAAGTATTGATTGAATTGGAAAAGTGTTAAAAATGAATGAAGAGAATGGAATATTACTTCAAGAAGCAGGAAAATTAGAAAAGCAGTCCAAAGAAACAATTTAAGTTGTGACTCCAATAGGATCGTTAATGATTTAAGTTAGCTTGGCAAAGGAATTTGAGACAGAAAATCAATGCTTTGATGTTTTTTAATCACAGCAAACATTATTTGTATCTCAAGCTGTATGGTTGAAAGGAAGTTTGGAGAAATTAGACCACTGGGCCCATCAAAAGCCCAGGGTAGAAGACCATTTTAAAATAATTTTTAAAGTATAACTTAAATTACATTAAGGGATAGAAGTCATTTATGCTCTGTGCTTTCAAATGGAAAAGCTACACCGGCCCAAGTTGCTGATGCTATCTCATCTGAAAATGACAATATATTCTGCTTTAATACTCTTTTCCCTTGCTTCAGAGGCTGACAGGCTGATAAGTTGAGTGTCACTGGCAATTCAGCGCAAGAAAATGTCTCTGCAAACAAGTCAAAATTAGTTTCCTTATCTCTTCACTCCTGAATAGAGATTTACAACAATTGGGTGGCCTTCCAATACATTTCAGTGGTTCTAATAACGAAGTCCTCAGAAAAAACTACTGTAGATTTCAAAAAATATTTAAATAAAAGTACTTCAGAGAGCTAATATACATGCACTCTCATTCTTCCAGAGGTTAAGGGATTTTTAAAAGTTTTTTAAAAGTAATTTTAAAGTAATTGAAGCCCATACTAAGGGTTGTTCAGTGATTATTTGATGGCAGTTGCTTTTAATGTGACTTATGCACTGTACAATGATCCTAAGATTTACACCATATTTAATTAATTAATTTCAGTGTCACAAAAGCACAGCAGGAATTATCCAGTGAAAGCATTATTTTGCTTTTTTCATATACAGAATATTTATAGGTGTATCAAGAAGTATTATTATTTTAACATATCAGTAAGTTTATTATAATCTGATGCCAAACTCACAGCTAAAGTTAAAAAGTATTTTAGTTATCAATGAAAAGACATGAAAAAAATGCTGTGGGTTTTAATAAAAGGATGCATATGTTTGTACTCAGCTACATAATGCTTACAAGCAACACTAGCAAATTCCCATATTAACATTCCATCTCCTTTGACTGACAAAATGGACAGGGATGTGACTTCTATTCAGAAACTGAAAAAGATTACATAGAGGCAGTTTAGGGTTTATTGACATAAGTAACTTGTAGGTGTAAAACTGGAATAGTAATTTGTAAATACAGACTACATGTTACCAATATGACTATTCTTAGTGAATAAACAATAGCAGTGCTTCCGAAGTTACCTTCCTTGTTTAAAAGTCTTGATTATTGACTAATCATCAATTTAGGGATAGAATTTACTAAAATCTGCTTGATTGTTATCTAAAGTCTGTTGAAATGAAGATGAGTTGTTCTGGTAAGTCTCATTCATTTGGAAGGCTGCAAAAGCTCAATTTCTTTATTCAAAATTTAATCTGAAAATAAATAGCAAGATATCAAATTATCCTATCATACATTGTTTTGATGAAGGTTTTTGAACATTGAATTTATCAACAGCTGCTTAACTTGCAGTTGCTGAGGGTCAGATAAAAAGGTCTAAAAACGTTTTCACTGGAGACATTTAAAAAAAGAAGTGTTAGCACTCTATTCAGGGATCTGACATGCAAGACTGAGTTGCATTCAACTTTTTTTGAGCAGTAAGTTCAGAGTGCATCTCATGTTCTCTAATGTAACTCTCATGGCACAAAACTCCTTTCCAAGTGTTCTGAGTGTGCATATTTTTGACTGACTTTCTTCAAGTTGTTTTCAGTTTTTCAAACTGAACATCTGATATCCTGTCTAGACTGAGAAATGCACTTAGGTCTGTTTGTTTCTCCTCAAGGTGACGTCTAATATTTCTGTTTAATAAAATTTACATACACTTTATTTTCCTTCCTCAACTCTCAGATGTCAAGGAAATTGAGTCTAACTCTATACCTAGTTTTTAAGATATCTTCTACATATTGACTTTTGCAACTTACCAGTTTCTGGTTTCAGTTTCTGGACAGAGCAGTATTCTATTTAATATATTGTAAGTAATAACAGTAGATAAAATACATCTTAGTTTAAAAGAAGAGTATTGCACTGAAGGCTCAATTTAGATTCTCTTCTCTATCAGCCTCTCTGAGTTACTGGAGGTGCAGATCACTGTCAAGTCTGTCTTGGCTATTTGTATTTAAAGCAGAGCATTTCATATCACTGAAAATTGATCCCAAATGTGGGTGTGTTGTCAGCTCTGAACATAATTTGGGATACACATATCCTAGCATAGAATATCCTTAAGGATTCACTTCCACTACTTTATACACTGGAGTTGTAATTACCTCCTGCAAGTGTCACAGCACACAAGCCCTCCAAGCAAGAGCCTGTAATTGCAATGTTGTGAAACTTCTGTTGTTCAATAGCACAAACATTGAACAGTTTGGTGCAGGTCAGTAGACAAAATCAGTGGTGTAGCCAAAGTAAGGAGAAACAAAGGTGTGCTCACATCACCTTTACCCTCTGTGTTGCACACATCCAGTTGCCCTAAATCATTACATGATGTTGGGCTGAAATAAGCCCATGCAGAAATTATGAGCCAGAGCTACAATGAGGAAGCAATTACAGTAATTAATTTTGTAACAAGTGAATGTCACACACAGTTTTGTCGATGTTAAGCTTCCTTTGTTAAAGGTCTTCAAAACAGTGTTCAAAGTGCTCCCTAGCCTAGCAACAGCAAGACCATGATTTATTTTCACAATAGCACTTTGTCAGCAGAGGATATACTAGGGAAGTTCCTACCACTAGAAAAACACTCAGTGAAGGCACAACACAGAATGGTAAAAGCAAAAAAAAAAATCATAGGTGAAAAGCAGAGTAGCTTTGGTGGACAAGCCAAGAAACCAGAACAGAACCATGCTGCTATAGCCAAGCTTAGACTTGCTTAAACTCTAGATAACAGCTCCAGGATAGGGATACAGATCAGGCATTGTATCAAAAGTTGTTTGCAGCTGACCTGAACTTCATTCAAAGAATATTCCAGGTGGAAAATAAACTGGCTGTATACAGGAGACTTTCATGGTGGTCAAGGCCCTGCCCTTCTAACCAAATTCACCATTTGTATCTTTCAGTCTTGAAGGACTTACAAGTTCAAGTTGAGCTTAAAAAGTGTACTACATTCAGATCATACTTTAATAACATGCCCTAGTGGATGTTTTAATTAAAAGTGGCAGTATGTTTAGAACTGTCTTCTTAATATTCCTAATCAGAGAACATGTAGATTCAATGAAATTTCAGAAGAGTCAGAAAAGACAACAGTGGACTAATTTTAGATGGCTGACAGTGTTTTGTATCCCAGTGCAAACATCTTTAGAATCTTTCCACAGCATGTTTTCTTTCTTGTGAGTCATACACAAAATTTTCATGGCTTGAAGTCACATACAAGCTTCCTAATTTTAATACAATCTCCATTCTGCTATGTTAGGTAGTGCATATTTTCAGCTAGAAGGATAGAGTCCAAATTTTTGCCTAAAAATTAAAAAACTGTGGCGGGTTTGACTTTGGCTGACTCAAGCACCCACCAAGCCATTCTCTCTCTCTCTCTCCTCCCCTCAACAGGAAAAGGAAAGAAAATAAGATGAAAAAGCTCGAGGTAAAGGCAAAGACCAATTAACACTACAGGCAAAACATACTCAACTTGGGAAATAATTTTAAGTTATCGCCAGTCACAGAGTAGTATTTAAGTAAAAAAGACAAAGTTACAAATGCTTCTCCTCTACTCTTTTTGTCAGGATTTAAATAAGAAAGACAAAATTACAAATGCTTCTCCTCTACTCTTTTTGTCAGGATTTAAATAAGAAAGACAAAATTACAAATGCTTCTCCTCTACTCTTTTTGTCAGGATTTAAATAAGAAAGACAAAATTACAAATGCTTCTCCCCTACTCTTTTTGTCAGGATCAACTTCTTCATTCCCAGTACTTATACCTGCCTGCCAATGGCACAGGGGGATGAGTTTTATGGTGAGATCATAATGCTCCATCTCTGCTGCTCCTTCCTCCTCACACTGTCCCCCTGTCCCAGAGTATAGTCCCTCCACTAAGGTACAGTACTTCATAAACTGCTCCAAGGTGGGTCCATTCCCCAGGCTACAGTTCTACAACAACAGCTCCAACGTGGATCTTTTCCCTGGTGCCCACTCCTTTAGGAACAGAGTGCTCTAGTGTGGGTTTCCCATGGGCTGCAACTCCTGTGAGAAAACCTCCTCCTGTGTGGGCTCTTCTCCATGGGCTACAGCTCCTGCTAGGAGCCGGTTACAGCACGGGCTCTCCATGGAATGCAGCTTCCTTCGAGCCATTTCCACCTGCTCCAGTGTGGGAGCCTCCACAGGCTGCAGGTGGAAAACTGCCCCAGTGGGTCCCTGATGGGCTGCAGGGACACTGCTGTCTCACCATGGTCTTCACCACGGGCTGCAGGGGAACCTCTGCTCCGTGCCTGAAGCACCTCCTCTCCCTCCTTCACTCACCCTGGTGTCTCTCTCACATTTTCCTCACTCCTCTCTCACACCTGCTCTGCAGCATTTTTTGCTTTTTGTTGAACACGTTGTTGTAGAGGTGCAATCAGTGTCCCTGAGGGCTCAGCCATGCCCTGTGATGGGCTGGCTGGAGCCACCTCTGTCCATAACAGGACAGCCCCAGTGCCACCTCACAGAGGCAGCCCCAGCATCACTCCTGGGCAGTGTCTGGGCATGGACACTTGAAACAGGAACAAAAAGAGCATCTTTTCTCTTGTTAAAACAATAGTTCAAGAGTTCAGCTCAAGAACATTCATGATGACTCAAATGGCTGCTTTAGTTACCTCATTAAAAAAAGTCATTTCATCTGGACAAAAACAAGCTGATAAAGTCAATAAGTAATTAAAAAAAATGCAATAAAATAAAGAAATTGAGGGAAACCAGACAGGCTGAAGGTGCACAGTTCACAATATCTATGTACACCACTCTATGATAAATGCTGAGACATATGGTTATGATGTCATCCCATTACATGGTACCACAGGCTCAGAATTTCACTTGAATGTCAGAGAAAAAATGGATTAAGAATTATGACATGTAGGTAGACAGCATGAAAAAATATTAAAAAACCTCTTCATCATACACCTAAGTATGAAATCAGCTTCATTACACCTTGTCTTTCAAAGCAAGTTCAAAGCTACAACTAATACTGTCCTTTCTATCAAAAGGTCATTTCCTTTATTCTCTCTAGTAAGGTCTCTGCTGACTGACTAAAAGCAAAAGGTATTGAAATATCTGGAAGGAAGAGAATGCTAAAACAGTGAGTTGGCTGCTGGTAGAAGCTATACATAATGTATCTGCAACATAATCACAGAAAGTAGAATTAATTTCTAGTAAAAATACAAACATTTAGAGAAAGACTGGTGTGTCCTAGGCAAGAGAGGCTCTAAGGCTCCTAAGGTTAGATATCTTCCATAGAGGTCTGCCTGGAGGCTTCTCTTCTCCAGGTTGAACAACCTCAGCCCTCTCAGTCTTTTCTCATAGCAGAGGTGCTCCAGCCCTCTGATCATCTTTGTGCCCTGCCTCTGGACTCACTTCAACATGTCCATGTCCTTCCTGTGCTGGGGCATCCAGAGACATAACTTGGATCTAATTTGAAAAAAAAACAAACTAAAAGGAGCAAAATCACCTCAACCAGTGGGGTTCTCTGAGAGAAGCAAGAAGGATTCATGGTAGATTTTAAAAGCACATTTTAATGAGGTCAGCTGACAGAGTGGAAGGAAATCAGTGAAGCTCTCCCATGCACAGAAGGTCTTTTTCAACTCAAAATTGTTAAATGCCTTTGAGCACCATCCAAGTCAAAATACACTTTGGCTTTTTTATCAAAAGAAAAAAAAATGTAAGTAAAGGCCCCAAATTATTCTTGAATACTACTACTACAGAAGTGCACATGGTCACTAGAAGGACCAAAATGTGTGAGTATGTGAGGTCCAATTAGTTACAATTTCCAGCTGTGCAGTTTTAAAACCACTTCATTGACACTGCTTCAGCAGCTCCAAAGAAATAATCCTCACAAAATACTCATTATATTTGTATCTACATGGATCTGTGCTCTAAAAAATCTGATTTAGGTGGGATGGGTAAAGGAGTCTGCACAGCTAACTGTGGCTGCACTGGACTTTGCACTCCACAGATTCTTTGTCACTAATGATAACAATGAAAATAACATATAGCAGGACTCTGGCCTCAGTCAATATCTACAGAGGCTGAGAAAGAAAACTCACTTAAAGCTATTTATGTGGATTTTGGCCTAAATATAATTTAGAAGAGAATGAATGAGAACGCTAAAAAAGTTGATTTGTTCAGATATCACTGACAACACACATATAAAGAAAATACTGAATAGTAAGAAGGCAATAGTCCAGCTGCAATTTTAAATATCTATTAGAGCTGACAGACCTGGAATCTGAAATTACTTTATGAAAAAGATGAAGGACAGCAAGGAACATGAATGGTGAAATGCTTACGTGGATTTCTTTAGAGAAGCATTTTCTTCAGACAAGATTGACATTACACACTATTTTACATTCCTGAAAAACTAAATTTGAAAAAGCCAATAAACCATTTCCATTTTTTTTTTTTTGTGAAGACAGAATAAAGTGAAAAAAATAAGAATGACATACTGTAATTTATAAACTCTTGTACAGTTGTGCACAACGTTATGTTTTCAGTTTTATTTTAATATTTTGTTAGGTATAATGAGAATGAGAGAAAAAGAAAAGGAAGACCAACAGCCACTAGAAAAAAACACACAATCCTTTTCCATGGTCAGTGACTTTAGGGAGTAATAACTTTATCAAACCCCCAAGAATTTCTGTGCAGGCAAGTTATTCCCCACCTTAAAAATGCAAGAACAATCTTTGAAAAGCCACAACATCCACCAGAGTGCATGAGAAAAGCCCTCAGTCTGGTGGAAAGGTCTAGATCATTAATCCCTTTAGATAGTGACATCTGAAGGGTGTATGTTTCTACAAATCAGCAGATCTGCAATGTCTTGACCATCACTAGTATGTGAAGCACAGGTTTGCAGCTCCCCTCCCAGCAGTGCTCAGTGGACTCCCAGATATCCCACCTTCCCTAGCCCCGCTCATGATGCCAAGAGCAATATCAATATCCCATTCATTCACTACTGCCAACTTTGTCTCCTTCTGCCAAACAATGCTTTATCTCATTTCATTTGCAACTTTCCAATGTGCTGTTCTTGTCTAGGAAGATAGAGAAGGCTGCAGATATTTAATTTGAAAAAGCTACAGTCATAGCAAAATTATTCTTTTGACAAGCTTTAGCTGAAAAAAAAATCAAATGTAGGATCACCCCACTTGCTTTCAGTTGCGTAGCTAGGCTTCTGGAACCAAATTTCCTCCATTTGATTAAATGCATTTTGAAATGTAAAAGTAACATTTACTGCAAAAGGGCTGAATGCTTTCCTTGTTTATCTTGTTTTAGCATTTCTCAGTCTTTGGGATAAGAGTAATGAGATTCCTCTGAGTTAAAAATGCAAATTTGCCTGCCCCAGAAAGATGAAAACAGTATCTGTGTTTGCTGTGTTAGGGGGATGTTGATAGTTTATGGTAATCTGGACAGCTCAGGAAACATTTATCATCCAAGCATACCTACACCATAGCTCCTAGGATGAAATACTCTGGTGAACATGACATTGCACCATTCCTGCATTAACCTCCATTCCTGCACTCCCACGTACCATCCCACTGCACTGTGGACCAAAGACATTTTCACAGCTTGTCACAGTGACACCACTGACTTGACACTATAAAAGATGCTAATGGCTGTGTCTAGGAGATGATGTTTTCACCCCTTAATTATCAAAGAACTAGTTGAGTTTGTCTGTCAGCTCTGTGGAAGCTTGGGGGAGGAAAAACACTTTTTTCCGTGGTCATAGGGTGGCAGCCACAATGACAATGTTCAGACTGCAGATCTGCATGCCTGCCTGAGAGATGCTGCAGCAGGGTCTGCTCAGCTAAAAATGTCTTCATCCACACCCTCCTCTGCACATCTCAACCCACGTGCAGCCCCAGACACAGCAAGCTTTGCACTGTGCTGAGAGTCACAAGGTGCAAGGCCCCATGTCCTCACTCCTTTGATTTCTACGCAGGGATTTTTCTCTTTAATGATGCAACTAGGATGCCTAACCTCTTGAAGGATCTCTTATTTTTTAAGGAAAAAATCTACCAGAAGGAGAGTGTTCAGAAAGAATATTTGCTTGCACAAAGTTTCTTACTTCAGCTGAAGCTGGCTGCTCAGTAACTCCTGGATGAAGTGGGAAAGGCTAACCAAATTATGTGCCTAACTGCTGGAAATTTAATGGGAAGGCTTCCTTCTCACAGCCCCTGACTGAAAACCTCCAGCAATTTAAAATTAATATGACAGTCTTCTGTGGCAGGGAAATGTACAACTAATATATTTCTGAATATAGTTTCTTTAGTAAATGATACCCTTACTAGTGAAGGGACTACAATTAGGTATTTTTCATTTTTAAGGTAATTTTCTTCCTCTGTTCCCCTGTTTCCCTCTGCTCTGCTGCCCCCCTGCCCCATTAAGAATGGAGTACAGGAAAGTAGCTTCTATAATTAAACTGCTAAGTTGCCATGGCAGTTGGATAAAACCCCAGCGATTCTCTCCCACCAGCTCTGTGAGCTGTCGCTGCAGGAGGCACCGGTGTGCTGGAAGTGCAGACCCCCTTACAGAGAACACGGGATCAAACACAAGGCAGGTGCAAACCCAAACACTCTGCACTTGTACCAGAAAGCCTGACAGGAACACAGGCTCCTTCAGGGACCCATAGCACATTATTATTTCTAAATACTCACACTTCCAGCAGTTTCTGCCTCCTGTTACATACACTGCGAGCAACCAGAGGGTTCTGCACTGCCCCATTGTGGAGTACAGGAATGGACTGTGCACTCTTTTTAGAGATAAGATTGGTTTTAATCCATCTTTCCGTGGGCTGAATTCTGGTTGAGAACAGTCTCTGTTTAAGGGTCTTTTTTATCCCCTGTGGAGCATATACCTGATCTGCAGTGCCTTTAGGCTGTCCCACACACACCACACAGTCCCATAATGATGCTCTTATCTGACAACAGATCTCATCCCTTTTACCCATATTATGCCCCAGACATTCCCAACACTAGGTCTCACAAAGAAATCCACAGAGGACAGCACTGTGGCTGTCTTTCCACATAAAAGGGAGAAGCTCCAACACTGATTAATTAATTGGTCATTCAGTCCTGGAGAGGAGTTCAACATTGATCTCTACTCAGTAAACTAGCAAACTCTAATTTGCAAATAAGTAGTTGAAATTCCCAAGTATTCTGCTGAATTTGGATTTTGGTAAAATATCTTACATAACAAACATTTTTCAAGGCCTATGAGAATGTCTATGTTGGCAAGAAAAAAGCTGTTTAAAATACTAAACATTATTTAGGAGTAAAGGCTAATTTAAATGACTTTCCAGACATTAAAAAAAAGTCTGAGTTTATATTTTATATTAATGAAATACTATCAAATGTAATCTAAACAATTTAATGGTTGACTGAGTTAATTAGCATTTTTCAAAGACTGATAATTAATATTTTTTTAACCTCAAGGTCACAGCTCAAAGCCAAGATTAAAGCAATGACAGTAATTAGGAATAGCATTTTCATCTTAAGATCTTAATGTTTTACTTCAGCATGTATTTCCTCAAAACAGCTACAGGTTAAGTGACAACTTTTAAGACCCGTGTTACAAAGAAGTAGGCTGAGACACTGATAGAAAATAACATTTTCTTCAATCATCATAGTAGAATGAATAAAAAGATTTTGCACACAGGCTGGAAAACTGTCTTGACAACTTTGGAAGGCTGATAAAAATGTATGTCCCTTTTTACCGTCTTCCAAAATGGAAGTATCATTGCTGAGCTTGACACAAACTGTGCCACACAAATACATAAAAGTGCTTTCAGTGGAGCTAGTAAGGGTCAAAATAATCAGAATCACCAAGACTACTGAACTCACCTTATTTAATTAAAACTTCCTTTTAGTAGAAATTAATACATTAAGTACAAAATTGCTCCTATAGTACTCAGGAACAAAAACTCATTTTCATACAAAAGTAATTGATTTATTTTTCCTAACACCATTAATATTAATTAGCCTACACAACTCCTACATAGGATGTACTGGCATTTACAGTTTAGGGCAGTTTAAGTCCCAAGAGCTTCATCTACAATTATCAGAACAAAGAGCTCCTTTCTCAAATGGTTTATTGTGTTTTCACTCATTTACTACTATTTGCAGTAATACTACTACTTTAGCACAAGAGAGATTTAGGGACACACAGCTAAAATCATGCACCCAAGATCACAAGATCTTTCACAAGATCTGTCTAGTTGATCTAATCAAGACAAATGAATAGCAGGAACAAGAATATATTAGTGTCTTTCACAGAATTGGAGAAAAACATCAACATATGGGAAGAAATTTGCTGGTGGTTAAGCATGAAATCTGCAGTGAAAATTGAGTTTGGTACTTTAAAAGCCCTCCAAGTGGTACAGTAAGAAGCAGGATTCAGGTGCCTAAACAAAAGCAGCTTGTACCAGTTTGAATACTCTAAGCATTGACAATGTCTGAGACATG
>VZTT01068952.1:3511-17769 GCA_013400855.1 Buphagus erythrorhynchus
CATTTTGACAATGAGTCAAAGTCTCTTTGTGATTATCATATATATCATAAAGAATTAAGTAGTAGCTGTGAACAAAAGCCAACTCTGTGGTGGCTTGATTACTAGGAGCAGAAAATTTGGGGAAGCTCTTTTCCTCCTCTTTCTGCAAGCAAGGAAAGAGTTTGAGGGGGAGGAAGTCTGTTCTGGCTGCAGTTATTTTATGGCCAAAAGGTAGTCCAGTGACCTGGATCTCACAGATACCTGTAGGATATTCAAGATATAATAAGACTGCACCACCCACTGTACATAGTGNACAGGGATATATAAACTGAGGCTTCTGTCAAAATGCACATCAACTAGCAACACTGCAGGTTTTACCAATAGGGTGGCCTGTTCTTTAACACTCCATTAGCACATCCATACTGCAGGAGTGCAGTATAAAGAGACTCCTTATTTAATGAGACTTCTTATTTAGTGAGAATATTGACATATTTCCCAGTATCACATTTTCTTTACCATTCAGCTGAGGTTGCTGTATTTTCTTAGTTTCTTTTGCCATGTTAGATGGAGATATAGAATTATTTAGATTGGAAAAGATCCTGAAGGTCATCAGGACCAAGCATTAATTTAACTTGACTGGGTCCACCACTAATACATGTCCCTAAGCACCACATCTGCACACCTTTTAAATACCTCCAGGGGTGGTGACTTCACCTCTTCCCTGAGCCATCTGTTCCAATGCTTGACAACTTGTATAGCTAATAATAATTTGCAGAAGCCATGTCCACTTGTCCAAGTAGAGTGGTGCTTTCTGGTTCTGAGTATCTGGTGTTTTACTTTTTCCTTCAGTCATAGAATAAATCAATATTAAAAATTAATTTTTAACAGGCTATGCTTCAGAACAATGCTCATGCTTCTTGTAACATCACCACCTCTGTGCCTATTTCTTTATCTTACTCTTCTTCTGTGACATTAGAATCCCCTTCAGAGAATTATNTCTGTCATCTTGTCAGATCCATTTTCTATTTATAGGCACTCTCAAGCTTGGTTTCTATCAGAAATGGTAGTATTTCACACCATCCATTATGTACCACAGAGAAATTTATGGATTAAAAATAACTACAGGTAATCTTATTGCAGAGCTATTTTATTTGCACTCCTGCATTGTTCCCCAGTCTGTACATACAGGGATATATAAACTGAGGCTTCTGTCAAAATGCACATCAACTAGCAACACTGCAGGTTTTACCAATAGGGTGGCCTGTTCTTTAACACTCCATTAGCACATCCATACTGCAGGAGTGCAGTATAAAGAGACTCCTTATTTAATGAGACTTCTTATTTAGTGAGAATATTGACATATTTCCCAGTATCACATTTTCTTTACCATTCAGCTGAGGTTGCTGTATTTTCTTAGTTTCTTTTGCCATGTTAGATGGAGATATAGAATTATTTAGATTGGAAAAGATCCTGAAGGTCATCAGGACCAAGCATTAATTTAACTTGACTGGGTCCACCACTAATACATGTCCCTAAGCACCACATCTGCACACCTTTTAAATACCTCCAGGGGTGGTGACTTCACCTCTTCCCTGAGCCATCTGTTCCAATGCTTGACAACTTGTATAGCTAATAATAATTTGCAGAAGCCATGTCCACTTGTCCAAGTAGAGTGGTGCTTTCTGGTTCTGAGTATCTGGTGTTTTACTTTTTCCTTCAGTCATAGAATAAATCAATATTAAAAATTAATTTTTAACAGGCTATGCTTCAGAACAATGCTCATGCTTCTTGTAACATCACCACCTCTGTGCCTATTTCTTTATCTTACTCTTCTTCTGTGACATTAGAATCCCCTTCAGAGAATTATTAGACTGAAAAAGAGTTAATTGGGAAATCAGCTGATGCCATCTCCTTTCCTCAAAGTTGTAAGTTATCTCATTTTTGGTAAGCATTAGTTTAGTCTGATGGAGATTTGAAAACATTTTTGCAGAAGTTTAATCCCATTGCTGCGTGTTCTGTTTCCAGAAAGACATTCTCTGTCTTTACAAAACTTCTGCAAAGTTGAAGATTCTAATGTGCCTTTATTGTTCTTTTAACTATATAGGTTTAAACTTTCTTCCCTGGGCTTTTCCCAACCATGAGTGATAAAATTAGATTTTTTTTGGTTGCTTTTGGAGAGTCTCTGGATTTCCAGAAATATCTAAGAACTGTTTTGTTTCAAACAAGAAACTACAAGCTGTTCATTCCACCCTACAGCCTGCCTTTATGTTCTTCCACTAACANAGCCACCCTACAGTCCTCTGAAATTCTGGCATCAACATTAAGAAAGATTTTAATTTAGCCAAGAGTCTCCTTGCCAGCAATCTCAAGACTCTCACCAGAGATGTTTCCATCAGTGTGGAAGGTACCATGCCTGCCTCTGGTTACAGCTCTCTGATGCCAGATACTAGTTATAAGGAAAATGGTAAGATTTTGAAGATGATGTCAAATTCTTTCACCTCTTTCCTTTAAAAAAAACACAAAAGAACCCAAACCCAAAACTGCTAAACAACCAACTACAAAAAAATCCGCTAATAATAATAATAATAATAATAGTAGTAGTAGTGATAAAGCCCTGCAATCCCAGAAAACCTCCTGAACTTTATCTCTAAAGCTGCTTCATGCAGGAAGCTGAAGTTGTTGCACGAAGATAGACAGGATCTTATTCCTGCTGCTTATGTCATATCTGTCCCCCTAAGTTAAAACAGGCAGACCTGATAGTTTCTTAAAGCTATTTCACAGAGATATTTCATTTTCCAGTAGCCAGAGTCACAATTAACCAGCAGGAGATGTTTTTTTAATTGCAGTTTCTGCCTGATTTTGTAATACCATTCCTTATGGTTGTTCTTCATAGTATTTAAAAAGAAATTAATTTTGTTATATGGCAGTTATTGGCTTACCATCCTTTTGAACAGTCTGATGAATAATTAGTTTTACTGGGCAGTTATAAATTCTAGCCAATGTCCTTACTACAGGTATTAAAATCATTAATCACTCAGTTAATTGCTTATTGGCATTCTTTTGTAGCTTTTACAGTTTAGTAAAGTTCTTGCTGAGTATGATGGACAAACTTCCACCTAACATGAGGAAGGAAGGCAGGTTACTTCTTATGCAAAGGTGAGGTGACAAATTTATAAGATATTTTTGTAGTGTTGACCTCAGTGAAATGAAACACTTAGGAAAGGAGCATCTCTTACGCATATTTCCACTTGAGACCCATTCCCAGGTTGAGGTTGTACATGAAGAAAAGTTCATTAAAAAGAGAGGAAGGTCTGATTTGTTGTTGTTGTTGGGTTTTGTTTCGTTTTTGTTTTGTTTTTGTTGTTTTGGGGGTTTTTGGTGGTGTTTTTGTTTGTTTGTTTGTTTTTTACTGGAACAATAATAATGAGGAATAAGTAAGCCTGCTTTGGGATTTCAAAAGACAATTGTCTTAAACTTTGAGTCTGCAGGTCATGGAGTAACGCCCAAGTTGATTTTTAGTGACCTACTAAAATTGTGCTCTGCAGCTAGGAATACTAAATAGTGAAAGTGCAGAAAAATCCACACTTAGAGTTTACACAACCAATCCAGATAAAGATAAATCTTAGATTTTTTTTCAAACATCTTTATTTTTATTTTTCTGAATGATGTTGTGCCATAAAAGTAACATTAAAGATTAATTCTAAAATTGAAGAGATTTACAGAACTATTTCTTTTGAAATGAAATTATTATTACAAAAGAGTGTAGAGGTATAAAACAGGAGAGATCATGAAGAGAGAACAAGATATTTCTGCCCTCTGTTTATATTGTACTTCTGAAAAGAAAATTTCACTAACATGAGATGTAAACAAGTTTGGACTTAATCTCTAAGTTTACAAAGGCTTTATGCTGCTCCTTTATATCTCTCAATTTTCTTTTTGCCAAAACACAGCTTCCTTTCTCCCCAAGATAAATGTGCCTGAGAGGGGAAAGCAAGAGGGCCACCACGAACCTTTCACATTATCTGTTCCAGAGTGCAAGGATGTGCATTGAATAAGGGTGTGTTGTCCTTGGTATATGTATTGTTAGATGGAGCTGTATCTCTAACTGAAAACGTCCAGCACTGAAATTATACATCGAGAGTGGGAGAAATAACATGGTTGCACATATATATTAAATGAAAAAATCAAGAACAACTCTTATATTGTATATAAGTTACAATATATGTATGCTTCTCAGGTATACACTGAGAAGGAAAAATAATGGGGAAAGAGTTAAAAACCAAATCAAAGTAAACTTCAATGAACCTGTGAAGATAAGAAACAAATAAATGCAATATTCTGCTTTGCCAAGAGATAAAGGTTTGTAACTAGCATGCTGTTCTAGTGATGACATATGGCCCAGCATCATGGCCTGTCTTTCTCTGAAATGAAACTAAAACACATGCCCAAGTTGAGAATTATGGGGAGTGCAATGACTGGAATTATTTGGACTGAGCAAACCACTAGATAACAGGCATACCTGAGAAAATCAGAAGGAACAAATGTCAATGTGCAGAACATATTGCCATATAAAGTGCCATAATAAGATGATCTCAGTATGGACACCTAAAATAGAAAATGAATCAGGAGTACCTAAACAAGCGCTACAATGAGATAAAGAAATGGGGTTTGTGAGTTGAACCTAGAAAAGAAGAGCAGTCATAAACAGAGCAAGACACTTATCTAAAGGCAGTCTGAGTGGAACTTTTCCTTGCTGTTTTGGTACAAATGCTGGAGAGCCTATTTTCCTCCTCCCCTGTAGTTAAACCTCTGCAGTTATCATTTTCATCCATGTGTATGAAATATATTTTGGTAAGATACAAATGCTAAACATTTTATATATGCAGATGTGGCTACTTGTAGAGTTACGTATTCATAGCTCCAAACTCTTCTAGCTGCCTATCTGGAGATATTATGGATATATTGGGGTCAGTATATCTGATCACTGTTAAAAGTGGTGACACTTCACTTCAAAGTTGGTGTGAGTTTGCACCAATTTTATAGATATGTAATCGAACTCTGCTGGCTTTTCTTCTTCTTCTTATGGAAGATTAATAGTGGAGACATTTTTATAGCTAAATAATAATTTATTATCCTAATAGTAGTTCACCTTTTAATAGTCCTGCTCAAAGTTGTCTACTTTCAGAAAACTTACATTTCAGATAAATCCTTATGATAATTAAAATGGATACCTCTCAGAACAAAAATAAACTTTCAACATGGAATAAACATTTAAGCAGAATAATTTCACACAATGCTTGCTGTCCTAAAATAAAAAAAAATATTTACAAAGCTGACTATTTTTGCCCATGTTATTTAAGATAAAGAAATTGAGGCAAAAAGTTGAAACAGTTTTCAAAGGCTGCTTAGCCCATTACCAGCTGAAGAGGGATCAGATCTTTCTTCAATCCATCTGCATGTACCTGAGTATTTGGAATACAATATATCATTGTCATCTTGAAACAGTCTTCATTTTTTATTGTTTTGTGGAACTGTTTATTAATTATTTGATTAGAATTGACATCTGATTAAATATTTTATTCTACCTTTGTAGTCTCTTGATATACAAAGCATGACTTTCTGCCCTGCTAAGTGAGGATTTACTGGGCTAGATGTTGATTCAGTAGGTTGCAAGTGGAGTGCTGGCCCCCTGAGGGTCATATTAAAGCTCGAGGGGAGATTTTTTAGCAACACTGCATCTTAAAGACAATATATCAAGCTGATAGATACATGGCTCTTCTGTTGAGAAATTCACAGTAGAATTATTGCTTGTTGCCAGTTATTACTTGGGTAGTAAGGAGTCTCTTGGGGATATGGATTGGATAAAAAGGGTTAAGCTGGGGGAAATGTTACACTGAAGACCTTGGTGATGAGGAATGCCTGAAATAGTCAGAGGGTGTTTTGTGTGCAAATTAGAATTACCATTTTGGGGGGTAGGTAAGTCTCTGCCGTTTTAATGAGCAAATCGTGATTAGTTTAATAGAGCACCTTTCTCATTATGACTCAGCAGAGACTTGACAATTTATTTGCTGTACCCTCCTGCCCCCCTGCCCCCTTCCTTTGGAGAACACTCACTAGTACATCGCCAAGGAAATTCTCTGTGGGCTACAGGAAGCCTTTCAGATAAATACAATTGCTGTATATTGAAACATGTTGGTTTGAAAGTAGTGGGCTTGTCTTGTTCTATGGGTCAGGCGATTTTCACAAGCAGAGATTTGTCCAAATTTTCTACTCTTCTCTGTGCTATGCTTTTGTTGGTAGAAGAGATTTGAACATTTAGCTGAGATTACCTACGCCATTAAAATAACATCCACACTGTGGAATTGTTATTGACATTTAGACAGCTACATCTTTGTTTTTTGATGAACATTCCTGTATCGTTATAATAACCACCTCTGTACATACATAAAGCTTAATCTGAGCTTTTACTTTGTAGGTCTCAGAGAGCTTTACAAAGAAGGATAAGTATTATTATCTCCATTTAACAGATTGGTAAATGAAAGACAAAGGTGAAGTGATGTGTCCTGACAGAGCTGCAAATAAATTTAACACTTTTGCCTCCTCAGTGAGTTGCCTCACACTGTCCCCTCAATAGTACAAACTTTGACTTCGTGGCCAAATTACTAGGTCAGCTAATTAGATTCAGTTTTAGGTGTAGCTTTTTTTGCTGTGTAGAATTTCTGTGTGAACTTTAAAAACTGGTGCATTTTAATCTGCAGACAGTTTAGTTTCAAGTGAGGTAGTACCTTCTTTGAAAGGATATTGGCTCTGTTGGTGTCAGCTTGGAAAAACACTTAAAAAAGCTGAACTAAAAATTTTTACTTTAATTGTGTCATCTTTTTTGTGCTGTCTCAGTTTGCCTTCAACTTCAGGAAAATCATCTTGTAAAGGATACCAAAATAATACATGATAATCTGAGTAATGCACTTTACATCCATTTTTAAAACCTGTTATTGCACAACTGAAATCCAACTCTGCTTATGTTGCTGCTAAATGGAACAATGTTATGTAAGATAAATAAATGTGTTCTCCATTTTACTGTAAGAGTGAATGTCATGTGCAGAGACATTTGGTTTGCAAATGTTTTTAATGGCTCATCTGGAGGGATATTTGGGCTGTTTAAATTAAGCCAGCCACCTTCTTCCCTCTGAGGTGAGGTGCTCACAAGCTCTTTATTGGCCTTGAAGGTGTTGGCATGGGATTTGCAGACCATGAATGACATTACTGTCAGAGACTTTCTGGATTTGGAAGCAGGAGGGTTTTTAGGTTTACTTGGGATTCACTGGAGCCTTTTTGCCTAGATGTAGGTAACAGCAGCAGGAAGGAGCATCCAAATGCAGTCAGGTTGGCTCAAGCCCCCATATTATATGTTTTCTTTTTCACAGTGACAGAGAGAAGCAGAAGGGAATGAGGGAAGCTGGAGGTTCTGTTCTACTTCATCTTGTACTGAAAAAGGAACAGGAGGGCTATATGGCTAGGGGCCAACTATCAGAAGTACCTGATAACTCCAGTACCCCAGAAGCCAGCTTTTAGTAAAAATTTTGTATCAGAACTGACAGACCTTGAAATTAATGTAAAGGGAACAAGTTTCTTAGGTTGTAGCGGGACATGTTTTGTGCCTTTCTCTGTAATACTGTTTGGACCTGGAGATGAAAAATGGTGAAGTTCCCCAGATATAAATATAATCAGAGTAAAAATATCAGATGCTAGTTCACATATGTGTTAATGTATATATCAGTGTAAATAAAAACTATTATATGTGACTGATGTATTTGTTTTTTGGAGTTGATGCATCTTTTCACCTGTCTCAGGGAGAGAATTACTCAGACAGTGTATCACAAAGTCTATTTCTTCCCTTTCAGTAACCACCTTATATACAGGTGGTAAATGAAAACCATAAAGCTTACTGTAAATTACTGTTAGCTCATCTTAAAACTTACAACTTAGGCCCTGAGGCTTACAACTACACTTTAAGTTAGAGATCTGTGAGACTGGTTTTTCTCCAATAGAGACAAGAAGAAAATAACAGCAATGAAAAACAATTTCTGTTGGAAAGACCAAAGGAAAAAAGCAAATGGTAACTACTGGACCATGAAAAGCAAAACTATTATACAAGAGTTTAAATGACAAAGACAGTAGCTTTCTAGTGTTTTAACTCTAGAAAAGAGCAACAGAGATATGCCTACAGATGTGTTATATATAAAAGTTACAGATGTGTTTAAATACAGAAAGTTTCTTCAACAGATTGATTTCTTGTTAAAGAAAAAGCAAAGCCATAAACTCACAGGTGTAAATTGTCATAGTTCTTTTTATTGCATGCAGTGAAATTTGCAGCAGTTAAAGGTCATTGGTGGTATCATTACTGACACATTTTGATCTGCAGTTCCTTGGACTTCATAAAAATTAATTTCCTTAACAAAACAGTGGGCTTGAGACTGAGACTTCAGTGAATCTATTTTGATTTCTACCTAAAGATGTTCTTAACTTAAAATTTCTTCTGTTTTCTTTTTAAGTTATTATTAATTTATAAGGGTGAGAAGGTATCTGAATGATAAAAAAGTCTGATCACTTTTACTCATGCTGGGTAACATATCTGTGTAGCATTTCCTTAGCTTCTCAGGGTGGCAGAGCTGGGCATAGGGAGAAGTAGATAATATTTGAACAGGTGGTAGAAAATATGTTGCTTCTGAATTACTTTTGGTGTTTGGAGATTTGCTTTTAGCAAGATAATACGCACGTATTGGAAAGAAGAAAATTAAGAATTAGCATTGTTCAGTAGTGAAAACGTTAAACTAAATGGACCATGCTAACATTACTGTTGATCCTGAGGAACAGTTTTTCCAGTATATGGAGCATTTTGTTTCCACGTGGCATATGTTCTCCGTGGTTTTCTCTGCTCTAATTCATCCATGTTTTTCAACAGCTCCAGATGGCGTGATGCCTCCAAGGCTTTCATCTGCCACCCCGACCAGTCTTCAGGTTGTCTGGTCTACACCAGTTCGCAACAACGCCCCAGGCGCGCCCAGCTACCGACTCCAGATGCGGCGGAGGCGTTCTGCTGGTGACATTTTAGAGTATGCAGAGCACAGCAAGACCACCATCCACTGCTCAGCAAGAGAAGTCCCCTTCCTTTGAACACAGCTCACCTTTAGGGTGGCTGGTCTTGTTATGAGGTGTAATGTTTTAGTTTTTCTTGGCGTGCTGGGATGTGTTCTGAAGTAACCCGTGCTGTTTTTCTTTGCAGTTTGCTTCCCAGCCCTACTGCTTCCTTACAGCACAGGGTTGGAGACCTGCAGCCCTACACTGAGTATGAGATGAGAGTGGTTGCCTCCAATGGTTATGGTAATGCTTATAGCAACTGGACTTCAATGACTACAGCAGAGGACAGTAAGCAGTCAGATCTTATTTAGCTCCCTTTAGCAGAAAATGTAAATAACAGTCCAGCTGCCACTGTACTTAATTTCTTTAGTTATCTAGCTTTCTCAGTTAGAGAGCAGTCATATATTTCCTTCCCTGGCATTAACTGGAAGTAAAAACTCCTAAAGGATCAAGTATCTGTTGTTTTACATATTCATTAAAAAAATATGGATATTTACATGTGTATTTTGTGAAGCAGTATCTTATTTCTATATATAACATCCTTCCAGCAATATATGGTTAGTATAAGATACACTGGTAAGTACAACTCTATAAGTGGTGTTTCTTTATATTCAGGGACTTGATTCTGATTTCAGTCTTATCAGAGAAAATAAGTAGAAGTTGATAGTATATGACAATTGTCTTATCTCCGTGTTGAGAATACTCAAGCTACCACAGAACTTTTCATTCCCAGTGATCTTTGTTAATTCAAAGTGGTGACCTACTGGTCTGAAATTGGGTTTGTCATTGTCAATCCCATCACTTTCATTGTTAATAGTTCTGTGTTCTCCAGACTCACTCCCCACAACTTTTTCAACAGTCCCTCGATTTAGCAGCCAGCTGTCAGTGTATAGGTATGACCAGTTAGTTGTCAGGATAGGATTTTGCACCTGATTCAATATGTAAGAAAAAACATATGACAAAATTTGAGCTTGTTGTTTGTAATACAAATAGAAAACACACAATTTCCAGCTTTTTTTTTTTTTCCTAAGAAACTAAGCTGTTACTGTCTTGTACAAGGTAGCAGGATAACTAACATTGGTTTAGCAAATATTCAGTGCTGGTGATTCAACTTGATTTTAGTCCCTTCTCTAAATGGACAGCTGTCTATGTTGAGAAAACATTGAGCAGAAAATGTTTTTTCCCACAATTGTAAAACATTTTTTCTTTGAAGCTGAGCAAATGATTCACAACAGAAATGTATCTGGTAAGTTCATTTAAGCTCCAAAGGTATTAATGCTTCTATAAAACACACCTACCTACAAGTAAACATAGGTTCTGAACTTGGTGTTTAGATACCAGAGCTGTGTTATCTACCTGTAGCAGTTCTTGTTGAGATTCAGTTATTTCATTACATTGTTTGCTAACAAAAGTGGTTATGATATTATTGAATTTGTCTGCATTCATAGTCAAAATGCAACCAGTCTCCTATGACTATTTCATTCAAATTGCAATAATTATTTAGCTCTGGTCTGATAGCTCGTATAGTGTTTCTTTTCACATACAGGGAGGACAGAAGTACATTTAAAAGGCATCACTTGTTACCTATATAAAAAATATTTTTGTGCAAAGTAGCAGATGTACAATTTTAAAATTCTCTTTTGAGGAGTAGGGTGAAAAACCTACACAGGAAATGCAGCATTTACCAACAACTCTTTTCATTTAAAAAATAAAACACCCTACTTTCAGTGGTGACAGAGGACGCTGTGGTATCATTGTTGTGAGCTGCCATATGTGAAAGCTCAATTGCTTAAGACTGAATGATTGTCATTGGGTCTAAGCAGTATTTTTGTCAAGGTTTCAGCATGTTTCTTGTGAAACTGCCTATACTGACAGTTTGTTACAGAAGTACACTTAATTCCTGGCCCAACAGACTTTGATTTTTTAAAGCACAATTTAATAGTGGAAGTTTCCCATATCTCTTACTCTGTTGAACTACGTGTGTCTACATGTTCTTATTGAATTTTATTCAGTAAATATATGTCTTTTTTGTTTCACCAAAGCATAAAGTAAATGTAGGCATAAAATATATGCATATGTGTCTGTGTGCGCATACACTTGACAGCAATAGATGTGAATCAACACATCCACTTTTAAAGTCAGCAGAGTTCCAGTAATACAAGCTGATGATTTCACAGTATATCTGTGTATTATATTTTATTTATGATAAATATCTGGTAAAATAGGAGGATATTGGGAATCATTAAGGGAAAATTAGCAAGTGCTGCCAGAAAAATATGTTGTATCTGACAATGGAATGTAATAATATACAGATTAGTAGGTTTGGGGTATTTTTAATGCAAGAAAAAATGCAGTAAAGAATGTCAAATACTTCTATTTACATGATTGTGACACTAGTAACTGATTCCATGCATTTTTTAAAGTCTAACCTGCCCATGCCAGATAACAATAATATACATAACTATGAATATTTTAAAACATGTTAAATATGCATTAATAAAAGATGTTTGTTCCAGTGGTCTTGGTAAGTATAGCATAAGACTATTTACTGCCAGAATATCTAGAGATAGAAACAATTGATGAAGTTTCTGAATTAGAGCTTGCTTTCAGTAACTTGAATGTAAATTTTAGATAGCTCTCTTGCAATCAGTGTAAAGAACACTGTACTTAGAGGTCAGTATATACCATTTTACTGAGAGCAGAATCTCATACATTGTATTCAGAAATAAAACTAAACCTTCTAGGTATAATAAAGGAAATATGAGTTAGGGTTTCCCTTTAGCTGTGAGGAGCCTCTGAGCTCTCTGAGATTTGCGAATCATTGGTTACAGTTACCTGAAGCTGCCTCAATGGCAGCTACTAGGTTCCCATGGTATAGATTTAAGACTTGCAAAATTATATTGTCTGATAGCAATCCATAGGTGTAATTTTTGTTCAGAAGGATGTCTCCCAAATGAAAAAGGTGCTTTTTCTAGTGCTTGAGAAAATACACCATGACTTGGACAAGTTATAAGAGAGCAAAAATTCTACTTTAAAGAAAAGCTTTCTGTTACTTTATTAGCTTTTGAACACCCCAAAACCTGTCTGCAGCCCAGTGAGTTGCATACAGGAGAACATCTCAGTCACCAGCACATTCTCTGCTGTGGCTACGTTTTGGTTCTGTGGGTCAGTGTACAGCTCTGGTATGGAGAGCCAGTCCAATTCTTTATTTCTTACATAAATGACTTCAAGTCCATCTCTTTTATACATAATGAAGTTATAGCCAGCCCAGTGTTTCTTCACAATAAGTATGGGCAAAAGCACACACTAATCACTGGAGATCATTACATGTTGAAGTTGCTGGAGATAAAAAAGCAATTAAAAAAATAAAAAAAAAAAACGCTCCTGAAATGTATCAGCTGTATCAGCTGAGCTACTTCTTGTCAAATCAGAGAAGCATAATTCCCATCATAGGGAGTGCTATGGTGTGCTCTTCTAGCATGCTTTGACTCCAGGATGAAAAGCCTCAGTCTGTGGGGAGATCTCATCACAGACTACACTTTCCCTTGAGGGGAAGAGGAGGGTCAGGCACTGATCTCTTCTGCGTGGTGACAGTGACAGGACCTGAGGGAATGGCCTGAAGTTGTGTCAGGGGAGGTTTAGGTAGGGTATTAGAAAAAAGTTCTTCTCTCAAAGGGTGGTTGGACACAGAAACAGGCTCCCTAGGGAAGTGGTCACAGCCCAAGCTTGACAGAGTCCAGGAAGTGTTTGGACACCACTCTCAGGCACATGGTGTGACTCCTGGGAATATCCTGTGTAGAGTCAGGAGTTGTGCTTCAATGATCCTGATGGCTCTCTTCCAACTCAAGATATTCCATGATTCCCCTAAATATTCCTGACATAGACAATGAAGAGACACAATGCAGAGCGAGATGGTAAATAATGCAGTTTGCCACCTTTGGAAGCTCTTGCTTTCTCTGCTTATGATATTTGTTGTCTGAGAAGACAGGTCTTCTACTTTAGCTATGTAAATTGTGTCCATATAATTGAGTCATATAAACTAATCCATAAACAGTTGATGTGAATGTGTTCATGTGAGCTTAAGAAAGAAAAATGGAAACTGAAGCAAGAGAAGACAAAACCTAATGAGGTGACAAAGGGAAGAGAAATCATGTGAAATACCTGACAGGGTGAATAGCATAAGGACAGAACAAATTAAGCTGATCTAGTAGTGGCACATATGATAAGATGATCATATGATATATAGTGCAAACTTCCCATGCATGCCTACGGATTAGGAATTAGAACTTTATTGACTGGTAGAACCAAAGTTCTGGAACCAGTGTGCATTTGGAGCAGTAGAGGGCAACAAGTCTTAATACTCTGAAGACAGCTCTTAATGCATATTTGAAGAGGTTCATATGGATTGCATGTCATTGCATGAACAGCTTAACCACTTTTGAGTTCTGTGATCTCATGTGATAAAAGATTCCTGTGGTCCCATATGCCCAAAGCTACACAATTTGGGTTTTGCTGCTGGGTACTGTCAGCAGTATATGAAAGACACCACATTCTGTTAATATGTATAATTTCATTTTCCATGTTCCTGAAAAGAGTAAAAGGCACAGAATTTTTATTCTGCTTAGTGAGACATTTTGCCAGCAAATCAGGTATTTCTCATTAGCTTTAAAGGGCATCAGTCCAGGTACATGTCTTAGTATATTAACTATAAATGTAGATTCCCCCAAAAAATACAACCATGAGAGTGTAACTCCTTGCTTTCCAAGTCTTACAGTAAGTAAACAAATATGTCATTCTGGTCAGGGAATTTAAAAAGATTAATGAGAGTTTTGTACCTTTATCTTAACTCAAGTCTAAACTTTTGAAGCAGATGAGCGAAGTAATCTACCATAAAAGATAATTTCATTTGCCAAAATGAAACTACCTTCTAGTATTAATACTATAATGAAATGATTTGAAATATGAACTAAGAATCTTAAGGACAAAGATGCCCACTGTTCCATCCTCAGTAGTTACTTCTATAAACAATTACATCCATGTAAAAAGCTTTATGATTTTATTTTCATCATTGACAGGCTGAGCTGTGTAGCTGTCGTACTTTGCAGTCTTCCCTCCAGTGACAACCACATTGACAACATGTT